>JAHWXV010441792.1:0-26745 GCA_024586415.1 Phrixothrix hirtus
CCGGAAGTACTTGGTGTATTAATTGCGAACAACATATCTCAACAACTAAATATGATATATGAATGAAATTGCATATTTAAGTTTTCTATCTTCTGCACATTAGACGTCAAGAATTTAGGTAAAATCGAATGACCGGAAATGCCACTTTATTCTTGTGATTTTTAAGTTTTTTTGGGATTTTCTCGAAAACAGCTAGAACTTTTATTTTTAAATGTGTTATGGTTATTATGTATTCAATGCTCCTTTACGTAAACTTAAAAGTTTTTCTGAAAAAATGCGTTGAAGCAATTTATCAAAGAAAATTTCCGGTGTTAAGCAGCCTTTCGCCTGTCCAGTAGCTTGAATGGCTGACCGTTAAAATTATTGTTTCCAAAATAAACGTAGGCAATAGTCTACTGATTTATGGACACTATTGGCATATGTGTCATATGTGCGGAAGAAAAAGTCGTGTGTTGTTTCACACCAGATTTTTTTATTTGTTTTAAGATATTCAACTCATTACTTTCTGTGAACAAAGTTATGTGAGTAGAAAAGGTTCTATGAGATACATTTTATTGTGCTCAATTTAGATTCCTAATAATTAATGACGATAACTATTTGATATCAAACTACAGTACGATACGAGGTTTTACGCAAAATAATTTATTTTAATTATAAATAGAATAACTCTGCGCTTTGAATTATAGGGCAGAAGGGTATCTATAAAAATCAAGTTAGTTTCATTTCGTTTGAATTAATTGTCTTGTGGCATATTAAAAATACCGTGTTAGTGAAAAGTTCAACGTCGTCGCACCGCATGTCTTGCGCCAATCCAGTTTTTATATTAACAAGCGCTTGATTCTTTTATTTTAACCATAAGTTCTATACATTTCTGTCTACCCTTAGTATATTATTCAAATTGAAAATGTACAAGGGATGTCTAGTAGTTGTATAATTTTGCCTAAACCTTTACTATGTCAAACGAATGTTTGTGTACAATTCTGTTACTAAACTATGATTTTTCTGCGGTATCGTAATGCAATACGAGGTGTTTCAATATAATTTAATTTAGCTTGCTGATAACAAATTTCATATATTTCGTTAAGTTTGAATGAATGCTTTCAGGCTCTTAACTGCTGTTGTTCTGTTCTCGATATCTTTTATTTGTTTACTTTCAGGAGCATTAACTAATACTAAATTTGGAATTATAGATAGTTCGCCACTTCTAGCGAAATAAAATTGTATTTCAGAATTAATTACCGCCATTTAGTTGTCATTGTCGAACTACGAGGGCGTATCAGAAATTATGTAATAATCGGCAATGTGGCGCCTCTGTAGTATTTCCTTTAACTATTAACTGGAATTGCTTATTTGAGGATCAAGTATACTAATTAACCTGATTGTCTAAATTACCCACACCACTGTACGAACTCTTATTGAGGGGTTAGTCAGCACAAACAATTGCCGTATATTTTATTATGATTTACGTGAATTAAAACGAATATTCTTTTTAATCAAAAGTTACCGTTGTGCATTTTAAATATTGAGTAGTAAACGATTTATTGTTTAATTATAATTTCTTTGCGAACCTTTTGTTCTCTATTTCAGGGCCTACTTACAGAAGAAAATCTCATTAGCTTCTCCGAGAGCTAATAATCTTTTTTGAAGGCAAAGTCGTTCCATTCCAATTTTTTTGGCCCGATATGCCATGCCATGACAAAAAGAGATTTTTATAAAGTAAAATATAATAATTTTTAAAACAAAGAAATGGTTTTAAATGTTTGAAACGTGTCCAAATTGCTGTAAAATTTCTAAATTATATGTTTATTAATTCAATGATATTTTTAAATAATTTTAGCAGTAAAATCATTTAAAATGTAAGGTTTGACTACACTGAACAATTTTAACTTTCTAGATTTGCAATAAATGAATTAAAAATGTCAAGTATATACAGTTGGACATTCCCAGTCAACTGACATGAATTACCACTTTCTATTTAAATAGGAAACCCCCAAAGTGTAACAAAATATCGCGTCGTTCCAAACAATTTACACCTGAAAGTGATTATTGACATTCGACTGCAACAGTGCACTATATGCATGAAATATTTTTTACCCGGCTTGTGTAAACCTAGATGCACTTTAATAATTCTTTAGGCCAAGCCATATAGAGATCAACCGAGCTCATTAGTATGAAAACAAATTATTTGCCCTGTGACATTGTTTGCTTTTAATAATCTTTCTTACACGCTACAATGTTTTTAAGAAAATTTTATTTTCTGGACGCTGAAAATGCTTAATCTAAATTAATAATGGGAGAAAATTTCATACAAACAGGTGCAAAATTAATTTTGGCACTCAAAGTTGAGTTTATATGAATGAATCAGCGTAAACAATTTTAAGATTATCGCCATTTTTGAGAATATTTTCCAGCTTATGTTTATATTAAATTGTAAAAATTATTGACCAGAAAATGGAATAAGGCAGAGATTTTCCGAATTTTTCCGACAACTGTATATTGTAATACACTGAATCCACTGTCATGTTTACCCTTTAAAACAGTCAGCTGTCAAAATCTAAGCTCTGCAGCTTAATATCGCCTAGAAATACCTTTCTAGATCCCAAGTCTGTTGCAGATAAACCATATTTATTCTTAATATAGTTCTAAAGAAAAGCTGACAAGTTTATAAATAAGTTCTTAGTTTTAGAAGCCTATTTTAATGAATTGTAGTTGACTCTTGTGTACTACTATATAATTAAGTATTAACTGAATTCCATTTAACATTTAAACTATCGCATTCATTAACGTATTTTAATTCTTTTATTTCAGTTGACATCGTTATCAAGGAGACAATTCCGGCAGAAGCAATTTCAGAAACCAGTGCCAGTTGCCGTCTACGATATTCCGTCTCGTTGGTTTTTGTAATGTTATCGTGGCTGTTTTGGTTTTGAATAATTTATAGTTTAATTATTTAAGGTGTACTGATATTAATTAATTGTATTTTTTGCTAGGTATGAACGGGATAACCGTGGAATATTAGATATAAATCGATGATGTAAATAAAACTTATAGCGACATCTAAAGATCCTTCTATTAACCATGACTTAAGGTTTCAAGGACTGTTGTATTGAATACAGTATACTGTATGAACTGTCTAATTTTTAATCATTGTCGTTCCAAAGGTAAATTAAACATCGGATAAATGGTTTGCGGTAATTAGGTATTGATTAACAAAGCTTGTGAACATTCAGATGCTTTGAAAATTCAAAGTGTCTGTTTTATATAATAGTTACAATTGCAATTGTTATAAACGTATAAAAATATTCATAAGCACCTTTTACCATTTTCCAAAAAAATCGGATTTATTTGTAAATGGCTTAAAAATGTTGCACTGATTTATATCTACATATTTACCATGGTAACTAGTAATAAGATTCAAACGTTTTAACTAAATTACAGCGAAGCTTGAAATATGCCCTCTTAATATTCATATTCAATTTTCAAGATTTACTTTAAACATCGATATTGCTTTATGGTGCTGTCGAATTTAATTAAGGATATTCTTTTGCTATTCAAATAAGATTTTAAGTTCCACTGAAATTGTGATGAAGTATAAAGGTCCCAATACTATAATTTACTTCACAAATGTGGAGGCTCGAATAAGACATTTTAAATTAAAAAACCAAGTTCATTTCTGAAAATCTACAATGAGGAAAGGAAAATTGTAGTTAATCTTTTTGAATTAATTTAGCTCAAACAACCCATCTTCTTAGACGTGTATTCCGAATCTTATAGGTTTACCTAACTTTTCTGACCGCCTGATTTCAATAGAAAACTAATTAAAACATAAAATTTGAAACAATTTTTGAATCTTTATGTAAAGAAATATTTAGAAACAATGCCCTTAATTTAAATAAAATTATAAATAAGTTATTACGACTGAAAGATGTCTTATTCAGCATGTTCTGTTAGTTCATTTATTTTTCTAAATTGTATGTGATTATTAATGAAACCGCTTTAATCACAAATTTAATTTGAATTTAAGAAACGGACAAACTAACAATTAAGCATAATTGTTTAATCAAACAGGAACTTCGAAAAGTTCACTGTTGAATGTCGCAATAACAGTTTTATACCATATTTAATCACCGCCATTGATTAGCATCTATAAGTTTTACAAATGTTTAGTAAAAAAATGAAAGAATACAATAAGCGTCACATAGCGGTGGTAATGCATGCTTTGTGTTTTCTGTCATAACCACACAACTTAGGGTGTATATGTAGACATCCTTTAATTATCACTGAAACAGTAACAAAGATATTTTAAAGGCGTCAATTATAACAAGAACAATCGCATTAATAAAACGACGGGTTTATTTTCCTCATTTTCTTCAACAACGCACATGATAACGAATTTCTCACAAATTACTTTAATAATGAAAATTGGATGAAAGTGCTAAATTGTTTTAATGTAATAATTATAAATGTTTAACGTTTAGAGGTACAGAAATTTATATTACATTGCTTCGATTAACACAAGATGTGAATAACTGTTAAATGGTTGATGCATATCTTATGTTTCTTAAATCGTATAGATTTAATTGCTGTTACTTAAAATAATTAAACAATCACGTAAACAATCATTTTACATTATTAAATGAAACGAAATTTGCAGCTGCTTTGTTGCTTTTAAAAATTTAAATGACTTGTTACAGAAATATAATAAATTGACGTTATTTATTATCTAAATAACTAAAATAATATATTTATTCTTTTGTAAAAATTGTTAGCTTCGAAAAACTGGAGAATCCAAACAATTAAGGAAAGGACTCTCTAAATCAGACAAAATGAAACTAACTACGATCTATGGCAAAAAGAAAATAATAAAATCCGAGTGAGGTCTAGAATTTGAAGTTATAATAATAAAAATTAATTGTATATGTAAAGTGTAAAGTACAGCTCATGACCAGCGGCGTTAGCTTCATGCTATTGTACGTCACAAGCCATAAACGGTCACTGCACCCGTGTTACATAAAGGTTTTATCCACGTTGGGCGTTAAAATATACTTTATGAACAAGTACAACGCCCTGGCCTGCGTGCATTATTATAACCCAAGGGCGCTAAAGTGACTTTACAGCGTGCTATAAAGTTGCTTTTTCGCCCATGGGCGATAATAGTGCTCGCGGGCTATAAAGTTGCACCTAATGCCGAAAAATTAATTCATAAAGTATATTTTACGGCCTGGTTGTGGACTGGGTTTAAACAAAGATCGTGAAATAAACAACCAAATCTTGGCACCTGAACTTCGATACACTTCGCCACCGTACTAGTTTAAATAAACGAATTTGGAATAAAAACCATACAACAGATTCAAATCATTATTCATATAAACATAAGCTACGGTAACTGTTGAATAGATTACCTAATATTTTATTATTCATGACACATTATTTACATCTAATAAATTCCTCCTTTACCAAAATTGTCTTGTCTATATCATATAATATTTAAGGTTTATATTAAGAACACAGAATTTGGAGTTGCAAGTTTTTTCGTGACAGTTCATGAATTTTTAAGATTTTCTTTATACCTGACTGGTGCTGAATGATTTAAAATACTTTAAAAACTAGTGGGTGATGAAACACGCCCGATCGTATCATTCTTAAATCTTACAGGGATTTTAAAACAAAAAAAAGACCGCAGACAATGTACATCAAACCTAGAACCCAAATAGCTTATCAAATTTATTACTTCTACAGTAAATTTGAGCAACCACCTTTACCACAATGGATCTTAGTTTCATTTTTGTATTATATTAGTAGGATTAAATAATTCGTTGTATTTTATTAGAATTAACAAAAATTAAGGTGCAATATTAAAAGCAAATTAGTTGTACTTCTTACTTTCGCAAACAATGTGTCAGCATTACAAAATTTTTTTGAACTTCATTTTACTAAATATAAATTACAAATTAATACTATTCATGCTGTAATTTCAGTCACTACTACAAATTGCATTTATGAACAACGTGCATCAGATCGTCTCATTTAAGTGTTTTTCTAACTCTCAAAATTCTTTTTTCCAAAAATTTTGAATAAAATATACCTGCCAAATTTAGTTCTCCTTACTGCTTCTGTAGATGCAAAACTGCCACTTGAGTTCATTATTGTTGAATGTCTTTGACAAATCTATGTTAGTAGCGATCTAAAATATATAAGAAATGAAAAATTCAAACTTACATTTCACTTAAAATAAAGTCGTTCACATATTATACAGTGCAATTCTGTATAATTGTAACTGAGTTGCACGAATCTCTGACGAGTATACCTATCTTGCTCACAGCAATGGCGCAACAATATGTAACTTGCGCCATGTCCAGCGGTCGATAATAGCTATTCTATACACGTCAGATATTGGGGTGTAACTCTTAAGGCATTTCCCAAACTTCCTCTGGTAAACCGAGTTCCGAAAAATTACGATAGAAACAATCGTTACAACAATTAATTCTTTAGTTACTTTTAGCAACAGCGCTAATATAAGCGAGTTTCTGAAAAGAGCTGGTGTCAAATATCAAAAGCTCTAAATGTACATTATTTTGACCGATCCTAACGATTCAGTCTCACTGTGGAAATATCTCTGTAATATTCGATTTTCGCACCATGAGATGCCAGGTGGTGTCTGCATGAACGCTATATACTAATCGCAGTGCAGGTTCTTAAATAAATTTTCGCGAATTGCTTTACCAATTGTAAGGTACCTAAAGTTTCCCTTTTTTCTGTCATTGAAGTACAGGTAAAGAATACGTAATTTCAGTATCTGAAAGTATTTTAAAACAACTCTGTAGACTATAGCAATACCGCAATATTAGTTTCAATTTCCATTGTTTTAATCGTCGAATCATTCGCTGCCGCCCGTCCCAAATTCTCAATGAAAAGATTTGGCCACCTAAAGTATGTCCTAAATCAAACATAATTTTAAATAAACCCAATAGATACAATGAATTAAGTTCACTGCACATTAAAATTGAATGCCCTTCTTCTGTTAAAATCTATAAGATAGCGAGTAATTGTATGTTTCAACCTAAGAGATCCAGTATACTCACTATTTTCGAAATTTATACTTCTAAACTTCACCTTATCTCCAAAATCATTGGTAATATAGTACAAACCTATTGTTTCGCAACCACGGGTCTTCAGATCTTCGGATGAATAAAAAATAACTGCTTATTACATCTATACAGAGTGCCCAAAAAAGGAGCATGGGCGTTAAGTCGACGCTTTGGAAGCTGGTTTAAATAACAAAACCGCAATCACAAGCCATCTAGAATGCTTTAATTCTTCACATGAACGAAAAACCAAGCTAAATTTGGCAACGCTGCTAAAAATCTAGAGGTCTTTAAACTTTTACAGTAATCAAGCAAAGATGTCTAATAATTGTTTTGAAATACATCACCAAACTTTCCATGCAAATGAATTGTCATATTTTGTCACTACTTCCAAGAGGAATTATGTCAGATTTTATGATGTATTTGCTAAAATTTACAATAAAGGTATTAACTTCTTCCTCCTCATGCAATAAAACTGACCTGCACATGAACCTTTTTTGCAGTTTTACATTGGATCTTGTAGAAGATTATGTTTGCCTAAAACTGTCACGGGATGTTTGGACTGAGCCGTATAACTTGTAATGAAATACTCGTCATATCAGCATTACCCATACTCGAGAAAATGTATATTGTAAGTCATGCCGTATCAAACAAACTACTTCAGAAATCTGACAAGATAATGGAATTTATTTTTACCGTAAAATTTTAAAGTTAAGATCAAATTAAAAATGGGCGTCTACAAGAGAACAAGAATAATTTTCCCAAGGCAGAAAATTAACATTGGGTTTATTTTATTCATAGCAACTACTAAAATTAACGTTCAATATATTGATTCAGAAATACTTTCTCGTCTATTTTACATGCCTTGCAGCAGTGAGAAGTTCGTGGATGGGCAAGGATATAAAGTTGTCGCCAATTGGATCATATTGATGTACTCGGTGGTTCTTACTCCTTAATATTCATACATTTGTGGTGCAGAATACTTAAACAAGTAGGCTTTACCCTCAATAATTCCAACAATGTCATTGATTTTGGTGTAAGTTTGTAACCTCCTACTCTAATGACATATTTTTTACTATAACGCCCTTGTTTGAAAATGGAAAGTAGTTTTTAATATACCCGACGCAAACGGAAAACGTTGCGGTATGCGCGACTTTTATATAAGTAAGCATGGGTGGAAATCTGTAAGTTTTGACGTGGATTTTCTTGTTGTGGTCGCAAAACGCTGCCCTTCGATCTTTGTTGTCTGTGTCAAAAGTAAAAGGTCAGTTCACCTACAATAATAAATTCCTGGTTAAAGATGACTTCTTGTTAATCGGAGTTTTGTTAACCTGATAAGGTTCAGTCCCGTCAATTCCAGGTTAATAGAGCTCTACTGCATTGGCAAAGTCTTGGAAACGTTCAGAAACAATTTATAACTAGAGATGTTTATATATCTATATTTATTACCCTTATGTAGTATAAAATAATTAGTGAGGTATGTATAAATTTGGAACAGTAGAAGCGACTGAAGTAAGAATATTGTTCAGCGGTATATAGAATGAAACGGAAAATTTTAAAATCATCGCATGCAGTAAAAGAATTTATTTCGCTTTGATTTAGATAATTACACAAACAACTATAAGAATTCGTTTGATTATTAGGTCGATTTAAGGATATAAAGATATTTAACTAAATGTATCGTAGCTGGCAGTGGAGACTCGGTAAAACTGATCAGCTGTTTACCAAATGCTAACCAGGATGATAACCTTCATCTAACAGATACATGCGAAGACTACCAGCTATGTCGCAAAAAATACACTACGAAACAATTAAACTGTCACTATATCAGACCTTTATCGGCTCTGAGGAAGCTTTCGATGCTATGCATAACTGCATGAAAATTTAGAAAGATCAAAAGTGATGCAAGGCAAGGCAAGCCATTATTACTGATGTTTTATTTTATAACAATAATAAATATTAAAATTTTAAATACAGTTTAAATTCACTTAGGTTAAGATGATAATTGCCTTGAGTAGACTTCGTCGCAATATAATAGTGCACTACTCATTTGTTCAGTTTACTATAAAGGGTTAGACCTTGATTGTAAATACTTCAAAAACGTGTTTACGTATTCCCTGCGTAAGTTGTTCAATTCTCCAACAGCTACTGGGTACGAATCTGCTTTAGGTAATTTTTGTTAGACTAATTTTTCTGAAACGCTTTATTATCTGAGATGACATCTTAAAATTTCTGTTACTTTTATTACCTTCAACTGCAGTATAAACCCATGCTTTTACTAAGCAGTTGATTTTATTTAAAACATATTGTGCAGGATTTACACGGATTGTGCACCACAGCTTGGGTTAGACAAAATTTTTAAAACGTACAATATAATTCGTTTAAACAATATAAGTGTGAAATATTTTGGCATCCAAGGCGTTACATATTAGAATATTTCACATTTATATTGTTTATGCAACCTTTATTGCACGACTAACTTGAATCGTAATCCGTGACCGGTGTAAACTCAGCATTTCACAAATTCTACGACGATTGTGGTGCTTTTAAACTTCTCGATTAGTGAGATTTACACGTCGAATTAAACAAAATCGTGTTATCGAAGTCAATAATGTCGCAAGGCAGTTAGTAGGTACATTTAAAAAAGCATGTATAGAAATTTAACATTCAGCAATAGAAGCAAAGGATAATTATAAGCATTTTCACTGTTGTGTTCAAAACTTAAGAGCGTCGCTGCTTTAATAACGAGATGAAAGAAAACGAACACACAGAATTAAAAAAATTGCTTTATTGCTTCTCAAAACATTCCCCTGTACACTCCATACATTTTTTCATAGAACTAAACCAATTGTCATAACACCCTTTCCACTCAGAAGTCGGCATTTTTCATAGCGTTGGTCTACCTTCATGAACTTCATCCCTAAGAGTACTTCGACTGTATTTGAATTCTTGATGCCACCAAAACACAGTTGTTTTTGGTGATAACTCATCACCAACAGCAGGTTTTAGATCATAAATACACTCCTTTTCTCTTTTTTTCAATCGCCAATAAAACAAAATCTTTTTCCGAAAGTGTTCACGATTTAAATCCGTTTTTCCACGTTTTGTTTACTTTAAAATTATTATAGTATAATAGAACGGCAATGTCCTTTCTGTCACAGTTGTATGACAGTAGAGATGTAAAACTTTACAAATTTGGATGTCAATTGTCCTGCGAACTTGCAGTGTTACCATATACCGAAATTTGAGCAGCATCCCTCGTATCTCATACATTTGTGGCGAGTACTTCAAAATATACCTGTGTAATGTATATTATTATCAACGTTTATACAAGTTTGGATCGCATCCATCACAAGTTGTTCCATATACTAATCAGCTTTGATATTAATCTGTCTTGTAACATCTTCATCCCCCCCGTATCCTTGTCAATAATATTAATGACAGCAATTCAAATAATTCCAATGACCGTGATTACCATGTTACCACTTATATTTTGTTATTTAAATTCATGGTGCAAGAATTGAGTCGCACTAATCGTAGTTTAGCTGCTAATTATATATCGGACTGATTAAAAAATCGTACAATTAGAAGGAATTTTTGTAATTAACTAGAAGCGCTATACGAGTATACCATCTGAAATAGTTATTTATTCATCAAAGGGATGCTTTTGTAAGACTGTGAATTTTTACAATTTTATTAAACGTTTAACTTTGATTATGTATAAACGTGACAAATTATTGAAGACAAATCGGGTTGCAGGTTCATCAGTTTATTTGACAGCCAGAAAAAAATTGTAAATTTGCATTAAGAAAACGGTTAAACGTTTAAAACTGCACAGCTTTATTATCCTGGTTATTTGTAAAATTAATTAATTCCAGAGATACGCAAAATTTGAGCTAAGAGCTTGGAATACGTGTTCTATCAATTAACTTTCAAAAAATATTTATATATATTATAATATGTTTAACATCCCTCGGCTTAAAGTGTCATATTTCAATATAGCAATTGTAAAAAGTATCCCTCTAGAATGCTCGTTATATTATTGAAGTTAAATTTATCTATATAAGAAAATCTACAATTATGTTAAACAATGTACTAAAGCAGCTGCAAATTTTTAAAACAATTTTTAAGTATTTATACTTACGTTATTTTTGTAAACAGTAGATAACAAAATAAATTTAGTAAATTGAAATAAACCTTCTATAAACGTATTTATATGCATGAAATAATTAAGTAAGTAGTTCTATTTTACTGAGTATATTAGGTACTTATATTTTTGTAAAATGGATAAATACGATTAAGAGGTAATGATTTTATCTGTTTAATTATTAGTTGTTTAGCTTATATATAAAACTGTTACTAGAAGTTATTCGCAGGCTATACAGCCAAAAAAATGTCTTCCTTATCGCTACTATGTCTATTATATATTATAATTACGGGAGCAACATTGTCATTCGAGCTAGTTGTATCACGTAAGACGTAAACAACAATTAACATTTAAATAAATATATAGATTTGTTTGATTTTAAATTAGAAATAGATTCAGAAGGTCAGATAATGAATGTAAGTAAAATTGAGATAATGTGTTGTATACTAATCTATGAGCATTCAATGCCACTTTTCTACTTTAAAATGATTTGCGCTGAAAGCTCGAAGAAATGACAATAAATTGCTTTAACACTATACATTAAATAAAAGTAAATTTTATTTAGGTTTATGTAGAAATTAGAAATTTAAAGTACACGCAAGGCGTATGCTTTTATACCATATAATGTTTCCCTTACACTAATTACATCGTCTGTTATTTTTAAATTTTCGCTTTTTATACATTATTCTTGTGTTTGTAAATCAGAACAAAATTTACAATAAAGACAAGACGATGTATATATTAATGTCAAACGTAATGTATTAATTCTTATATATTTATTGACGGATATGTATAAATAAAGATATTATGTAACTACTGTTTACAACTTGTATTTTCCCTTTAAAACGCCTGACTTATATTTCTATATCAAGTTCAACCTCGCTTTCCGCAAGGGCCTATTATAGTTTTGTCAAGTCCTACCCTAGAGAACATGATGTAATATTTTTCAAAACTCACAAACCTTTTGGATGTAAACTCGAAACTTTAGCATAACTCCCAAGACAAACACACCCTTTCTTAACACAACATAGCCATCAGTAAGATTATATTTCATTATTCTTGTTTAAATATGACATTTATATTTGCATTTCCGTACCACATTTTCAACCGCATTATATGTACTTAATAATTTGTCTGTATTTTTCAGAAAATTTTCTTCCAGGATCTACAAAACCTAACACCTAGCATTAAATGTGTCTGTAAGGAAACAATACACCAATTATAATTTAAAATGGATGAATTAAAATTGAAGCCAATATAAGGTATGTTATTTAAAAATAGTCACTCGAATACTTTAATGGTATTGCGTTAAATCTCTGTTATGGAATTTATAATCATAACTTTACCCAAGGGTTAAAAGAATTTTCAAATTAACTATGAAACAATTAACATAGTTACATAATTAATTTGAGAAAAACAATATAAGGAAATTTTTATTAAAAAGATTGCATTAATTGAATTATACGGTTCGAACTATACATGTGTCGGCAGAAACTTATATAAATGTGATAATTAATTAACTCATTCATTATCACATTTATAATTATATAATTTAAAGTGTTTATTAACTACAATAGGTAAAATATTATGTTAAATCCGGATTTCTTAAAAATGTTTGGGGTATATGACGTTTGTATGGTTAAAAGTTAGTATTTACATATATACACTCACCGCCAATTAAATCGGGCGACCAGATTATATTATTTCTTTTGAATATATTATTAATTTCAAATGTCTAAATAAGTTACTACTTATGTTAAAGCAAAAAAATATTGATCTAGTGACTTTTGTTGTCAATTTGTCTCTGAAAATAAACGTTTTTCTGACGTTTATAAAATCAAATTTCGTTTGGTTAAACTGTGACAATTAATTTACGTCGAAGTCGATTTTGTTGTCCCAGTAGTGCACTTTTGTAGAACAAAAACTTTAATGTGCATCTTAAAGCACTCACCGTTGCTCAAGCCGTTGCGTTGATCGAAGACGCAAGTGTCAGCGATACGTGTCTCAAACGTTGTAAGCGGGTCTGAAATTCTTACGACATTGGTAATTCATTTGGAAAAACCCGGTACATACTTCCACGTAGTAATAATAAAATCTAATTGATGGATTACCAGTATCAGTTTTATGTCAAAATCACAATTGTAAATTTGTAAATTGTATAATTATTGAAATTCGAAAATCCTAAGCTACATTTTATAAAACATAGGAGCATTTTTCTTAAAAATATTCATTCAGCAATTCCCGTGTGAAAGCTAACAAGTCTAAAAATAAACGTTAACCCCTCTCGTCTTCACCCTTTAATTTCAAGGAGAAATACTTCACTTTACCAGTAGTTCAGACCTGAAAACTTCAAAGTTAGGTTACGCTGCCGTAGTGTGTGTCCTGGCATTCTTCAACGTACATAATTGAAGAGTTACCCGTAGGGTGTATTTAGGGATCAAATTGGTAGAAATTTGATCGATTTCCTCCTAGTGCAAATTAGTAATAAGAAAGGTCAATTTCTTTTTCCTGTCGATTTGGAACCAAAAGATTTAAGTCCGGCAAGGTTGCATGTAAAGTACGATAAGAAGAATATCCTAGGCAGCACGTTTGTTATTTTCGATTCCTTCGGGATGTATCGATCTGCAGAACACCAAGTAAGTGATTTATTATTTAATCTCCACCGATCTTCGCCCCTCGTTAAGTTAATCCTACTGGGAAGAATTAGTCTATCACATATAAATTCAAAACGAGTTCGTTAATATTATAAATAAAAACTAAGGTTTTTTTAAATTTCAATTGTTCATATTATTAAGGCCATTTTAGTGCAAATACTTTCTTGTTCAATAGTTTCAATAGTTTAGTTATTAATCACACAAGGGTCCCTTGATTTAAGTATACAAATTATTGTTTCCATTATTCCCTTCCGGGCAGACATGTAAATTATTAATTGTAATTCACATACTTTACTTTTCATTATATTCGATCTTTAGGTACAGATCTTATTTTTTTATATGTAGACCTGTAGTTGTAATAACCCATACTTTCTGTCAGGAGTTAGATTAATTTTTAAGTGATTAACCAGTTTAGGTAGTCCATCGGAATTTTACGTGATCGAACAGGAATCCCAGAGACGTGCATAAAAAGAGCTACCTGTAATTACGCATTATCCTCGATCTAAAGATTTGGAGATCGGTTTCTTTGCTTTCCGGCATCTATAACAACAGACTTTTGGACTATGATCTTCCCGTTATTGTTAAAAACAAAGTGGTGCCCTTATTTACGATTATTTACCACTATTTCACCCTTATTTACGACGATTTCATGAATTTTGTAACACTTAAAATGCCTGAATGCTAGCTTAATTAGATTCAACGCAATTGTAGAAACCTTCCTATCCTCCACTGTGATGGCCGGCGAAAACCAACTAATTCAGGAGAATTACTAATTTTAATAACCTCAGAAGCGTCGGGCCCAATTGAAAACGTTATAACCTTGGGGATACCAGGTTTATCGACGATTTCAAGTGATTGAGTAATACACGTAGCGAGCTGGATCTGGCAAAGAATAGTCAATGACAGCTCGCGATGATTGATTCATCGTAAATTATACTCTAAGAAACAGAACTCTGACTGGCGTTGAAATGCGAAACGACCTCGAAGGGGTTCGGAATGTTAATGTTTGGATACATTAATCATAACAAGACGCTTAACCAAACATAATTTGTTTGCTTGAAAACTAGTACTGTGCCTACAACTCCTCAGAGAACATCAGGTATCTTGCATTCTTTTTAATCAAAATTGCGATCGATGGAAGTTGGAGCAATGGAGAGATATTCTATTCTAAGACATGATGTAACCTCACAATCCTGATTGAAGATTTAGAGTGTGAAGATAATCGGATGAGCGATACACAGAATGCAACATCCATTAAAGAGTACCATTTGGAGGAGGGTCAGTTATAGTGTGCAGCATCTTTGACAGTTGAGCGGTACATGGAAAACATTCTTGTACCCCATGTTTAGCCCTATGATCCATTTATTAGTGACAATTGTCGCTTGATACACGACACTGCTCGTATGATAATTGTAAACTTTTTAACTGGAGCGGAAATTTAGATATTAAACTAGCCTGCGCGCAGTCCAGACCTGAATTCCAATGAAAAAATTCAAAATTTTATAAAAAGTCGAATTCTTAAGCATGTTAACTCTCCTAAGGTACCCTGGGAGCTTCAATAAGCTTTGTTTGAAGAAGGGAAGGCAATATCGCAAAATTTTATAAGAAATTCAATTAGGTCTGTGCAAAGGCGCTTGCAAACCGTAATTCATGAAAGAGGTAATAACACCAAATATTAAAACTTTGTTTTTCATTTATAAATTTTTCCAAAATTAAACAATAACGTAAATCATGCATCCAATCGATACCAAGTTCTATCTTTATACATTTATGTATCGTATCTTGAGATATAATGATTAAGACTCTTACATACTTTCATGAAATTAGATATTTTCCAGAAACGTTTGGGTGGCCCGATTTCATTGACGGTGAGTGAATATATGGTCGAAGACAATCACGCTTTAATATTAAATTAATTCGAACATGCAGTGTGCTATGGTTGTTAAAAGGTGAACGGCATTTTTAAATTTTTAAATTATAAAACTTAACATTCGATTATTTAGATTTTTTAGCATTTAATAGCTTTTTAAAAAACTAGATTTAAAATTGTAAAGAAAATTAATTGATTTCTTAGAACGATCGCATCATGTAGTGTTATAAAATTAACCTACGCAATACATTGCATGTGTTTGTAAGTCAACGTAAAAAAGTCATTATTAATATCCCGACAATTAAATTCCATTTCCTCTATATTTAATATTTTCTTCTACATTACATGCATTATAAGCTCCATGTTACGTCATACTCAATACTTATGATATCACAAGTTCAAACTACCATTAAAATAAATAATAATATTTACCAGGCGGTATAAAGCTTAGTTATTTATGTTTTGAGGTTTCAGTTATTTAATATGTTGTCTCTCATTTAATTAGAAATATTAAAGTTGAAACAAATTTACAATTTACAGTCTGGGACTTATTGCATAAAAGTACAAATTACAGGTTTACGCTTTCACAGCTTTATACCTGTAAAGCACAGGCGTTGCATAAATAATTTTAGCAATTGTAAAAATCTTTACAATTCTGAAGCAAAATTTCACAGGTCTACGTTAATCTCTATAATAATTTAAACCTCCACTCCGTTGTTAGTAAACTTTTAGTTAACACATGAAGGGGCATTCCATCCACATAAGTAAATAATTAGAAGTACTGAAAAATATTAGAGATTCATAAGATACTTTATTTGATGCTTTATCATCAAGACTTACAAAGTATAAGAAATCCAAAGCGGCCTTTAGTATCGTCTCTGCTGGCAAACATGACAAATATACAAGGAACACATTTTGGCAAAACATCAAGAAAACTTCAATAGTAAGTACTCGTATTAAATCATGTTATATCTAGTCATTATTGTTTGCTATATGTAACCTAACTCTATAATAATGATGGATTTTAATCTTGAAATTTACGGACATTGGTAACAATGCTTTTATCTCTATGTGGCCATATATGGTTGGAAGACGTGTAGAAGAACACGGCTTTCTAATTTCGCATAAAAACAGCACCCTTGTTAAAATATAGAATACACTGTTTTTTAGATAGATAAATCAATTCAAAATTTTATGTTGCCAAATGCTTTCAAGATGGCTAATATGGATTGCATAAATATGGATAATAACAAATAGCTTTTAATCTTTTTTTAATTATTTTATATCGCTTTTACTTCATATTCTCCATCATGATATTTTAAGGTTGTCAGAAAATAAACCAATAACCTGAGGCATTAAAATTAATTTGTTGACTTTTGAGTATCTTATAATGTAAATTTTGAAATCATTTATCTAAAAAATGCTGTATCCTGCGATATTTTAACAAAATGTTGCCGTGAAATGAATGAAAAAATCGTTTTCTAATTTTTAACGCCAATTGTACAATGCTGATTTAATATTCAATTTTATTAAACCTAGCTCTATTTCCATAAAAACAACTGTATTAGCATTAAATTCACGGAAATTTAACTTCACTTCATATTAAACCAGTATTGTACAATCGGCCTTAGTGATTGATCACAAGTGATTTTTATATGAAAATGCTCCTTGTATTGTTATGCCGTGTCTTCCTATAACTAAATTCAACTAAAGCAAAGCCACGTGCGGGTTTAACAAAAATTACTGCTCCGATAGTTTTAGTGGGACTGTATTTCCGGTATTAGGCATAGTAACTGGGACTGTTCTTGTAGCAAGAGGAAGATTCAAAAATATAAATTTAAGCAATATATACATATAGAAATAAACATAAATGAAATTAAACCTATCGCAAAGGACCAACGCTTTGAAGATACGTTGAAACTGTATAGGAGTTTTAGCACGGCTATTTATGTAAGATATTTTATGAAAAAAATAATTTAGGTACAATTAGTGATAGATATGATTGAGCTTGCCTTGATTGATGTTTTCTTTTAGCTGCAATCCAGTTGTAAGGAGAACACGGAATTTAAGGCAACTGATAATTAGGAACGAATTGTGGGAATTACGACTTACAAGCACGGATGATTCCATAAATTATTATTGTTTCACATTTGATTAGTGGAAGTCAAAATAGACAACGAAAATAACTAGATTTATGTTTCAATTAACACCGTAATTGAATTCAAAAACATCCTTTGGTAATTGAAACGAGAATTATAAGGTTTGATGTTTACACTAAAAAACGCTTGGCGTGAACTCTATAACGTTTGCATTTTAATACAAGTGAGGTAGGAATTGTTACTAATGGTATTCACCGACAACTCACATGACATTAAAGTATCATGCTATTGGAAGCGTTCAAGTAAATTACGATTCGAATGTCAATATTAGGGCTTTTTGGAAACTCGTTCTAATTAATTGGGTTCATAAAAATTGCTATAGATAGAATTATTATAACAATCGTTTCTATAGTTATTTGTAGTAGCCGGTTAATCTGGGTTAGTTTCCGCAAAGGCCCATTGTTCTGACTAAAGGTAAATACAAATTAAATATGTAAATTAAAAATAATTCAACTTGTATATACAGATAGTCAAACAATAAATTGAGTTGCCACGGGTGGCGCTAACGCTTCTAATTGGGCATTCTTTCTAAAAGGTGGAAATTAGGTCTACTAATAAAATTCATATAAAATTACGAACACGTCAGAGAATTTGAAAAGTTTCAATGACTTAAGAAATTATTCTCGGACATGCCATGTTTGAAATTTTATTATCAAATTGAACTTAGGAATCACCTACTTAAGTTTGCACACGTACTTTTAATCCAAATGACTGATAAGAAATATTAATTAGTAATTTTTTATGATTCTTCTCAATAATAGATAAACAAATAAAGTCACACAAAATCAAATATACTTTTCTACTATAATTATAGCGTAGTTTGTCTATTGTATAATATATTTTGCTAATGAACGTTTTTTTTCTTCTAGAAAAAGTATGCACTAGAGCACAGATTGGTAGTGAAGGTAACTATGACTGCAAATTATACCAAGTTGGGCATATCAGGCGAAGACAGTCCAGCTATTGCTGATCTTTCTGTGATAAAAGCATTGAAAAAAGAAGGTGGACCATCATCAAATTTGTAAGTCCTAAACGAGGAAGACGTAAAGCATTCATTAACTACAGAAAGCGCATTGAAGAATATGGAATTTTCAAACAGATTTTTTATGTTTTGATATTAAAAAAGCAGTTGATTCCAAAGTACGCATTAATCGTAAAATGAAGAGGAATTTTTAAGAATTAAAAAAATGAGATTAAGGATAGAACTTGTGAAAAACGTATTCATCTCAAAATTTTTCAAATTTTAAATGTCGGATTAGAAACACTTCAAGTATTTGCCGTTGAAGACAGTTCTGTCGTTATAGACAGCTACATTAACAGCCAATCTGAAGCACAAAATTTAAAAATCAATAAGAGTATTATTGTATACTACTTTTCCACTAATTATATTCATTGGATTATTTTAATAAATATCCCAAAAACGTTGTAGTCTCCTGACCACAAAACTATAAAATACCCAATATCGATATACGGGGTGTTCGCAATACAAAAAGCATTACTTTAACAGTAGATACCTCTTGGTATGCACGATAAAAATCTTAAGATAATGACAGATACAGCGGTTTTTACCGAAGCGTTTAACGAGTCGGTAGCGTTCTAACAAACCCCATTGAGGTGTTTTATTATGCGATTTGTGCAGTCTGATGGTTGCGGTTTACAATATGGACGACTTGGTGTATTTGTGAATATTGTATTTGCATTGAAAAATTTATAACAAAAAAAAACTAAAACGAAGAATGTAGATATACATCCTATTATCAAAGAAAGGCATTTTCATACGTTCTTTACTGAAGTACAAAAAGACGATGAAAAATTTTTCAATTTTACTAGGATGTCGCAAAGTACTTTTGATGAGTTATTCACAATTTGCCATGAAAATCTAACAAAGAAGGATACACGAATGAGAAAATCAATAACACCAGAGGAAAAATTGATAATAACTATCCGGTATACAAATAAATTAAATGCCTATTCCTTGTTTTATCAACAAGTTTCCTTAAAATATTATTTAAGAAATTTTGTATTAAGAAATATTAAACTGAAAGTCGTCCGAAAAATTTGAATAGTACGATGCAGTTGATTCAACTGGTGAAAGTGCTGTATGTACTATTGTCTGTTGACTGGCCGCATTCTGAAATATTCCCTAGAATATTCCATACTGATGTGAATGTGTCTGCATGATTTCAACCCTACATTTTGTGTTTAAATGCCTCGGCAGCGAGGCAAACGATGGTACTAAATATAGCGCAAAGCAGTGATTGCCATCTTCTATTACTAGCTTGTTCGCTCTTCTTTAGTAGCTTTCAAGCGAACTTAAGATTTTGGTTTCCACAGGGTGTAATCCTTTTTTGCCAATTCGAGAATGATTTTCTTTTGTAGAAGTTGGTGTGGACATTTCAGGGATATTGTTGTCAAATTCGTGGGAAGATTCATCAACGAGAGTTTCAGTAAACTCCAAAGAATTGATGGTGTGTTTGGGTACGATTGTATCCCTGAGAAATTGTAGTCTTTGTGTATAAAGATAAAGAGTTTTCTGACGTCCTCCAACTCCTGACTTCCCTCTTCTCTGCTGAATATCACTTACATAGTTGTCTCTGATATTTTTCGACCTTTTATGTAAGTCATCACCTGTAACAAAAGTAAAATTACCTACAACATATTTTTTAATTAATTGTAACTCTTCTTTTAGGTATCTGGCTACTAGGTGCTCTTTGGTCGAATTACATTATAATTTTTGTATTGGTAGATCTACTGCTAGTAGAGAAGTACGTGTGGAAATATGGATAGAATTAGCAGACAAAGTTGAGCAAAGAAATGCGATCAGGCATGTCCTTTATCCGAAAATTTGCTTAGGCCTTATGGAGGAAAATAACTGACAGAGACTCTCAATGCTAGATTATCCCGAGCTAAAAGATATATTGAGTGCTGTTTTGGGATTTTAGTCAATAAGTAGTGTATATTTCATCAGCCTATTGACCTCGATATTGATGTAACTGTAACTCTTGTTAAAGGTGCTTGTGTGTTATATAATTTTATAAGGACAAGAGACCGCATACGGTCGAATGACGAGAAGTTAGATGAGAATCTCAATCTTGACAGTCTAGTACCAAATACCACATACAGATGAAATCCATTAGAATTATCTGCCAGAGACAAATATGCTCAATATTTTGTAAAGCAAAACCGTTTAAATAAATAATTAGAGGCGGTAGAATATTTTTGTTAAACTTTTCTTATTGTAAATAAATTATTATACTTACCCAACTTCTTCTTTTTGTCAATTGTACTGTCTTCACTGGCAAGCAAATCCACTATTTCCTCCCGACACTTTCTTCTTATAACTCTAACGCCGTATTCCTTTTACCTCATATCCCAAAGTGCCGGTCAATTTTCTGCTTCGTTTATTAGCTTTTCTGCATAAAATTTTTCTCCAGCCACTTCTAAGCAAAACGAGTCAACAGCGCCCGTGTCTGGGCAGAGCTATCTGAACACATTGAAACACCCTACGCTTCACGTAAGTTGAATCGACACGATTTCTCACATCAACCACCTACCGGCGCTGTTTTGAAACCGCCGCTAGAAACGAAACGCTCCGCACCGCTGTGTATATTTTACACTATTATGATATATCCCATGACATATCGACTCGGATACCGCTTCTTTAAACGCTTCGGTAAAAACCACTGTGTCTGTCTTTACCCTTATAAACCATGTCTAAATTTCATAGGTTTCGAAATATTTGCAATTAAAGTTTTTGTTCCAGTCCTATTTGTAACTTATTTTAGTGTATTAGGCAAGGAAAAGACTGACTGATTGTACATATAATATGTATTTGTTACGGAATTCACTCTGCATCAATATTTGTAGGCGTGTCAATAAGTTGGTCTATCAAAATTTGCAAGTATGGTCTTATACAAAGCACGAATTGGTAGATATGATCCTTAGGTACGAACAAACAGGTACTAACATCGTAGGTACTCGGCGTTTAAATCTATGTTGGCCTATGAACGCTTGTATTCGTGCAAATGGAGGGAATTTTGAATATTTTAAGGATACGACAATTCACAGGTAAGCTAATCGTACATTGTAGTTTAATGCAGCTAGTCCACATATTTGCATTGTTTGTATCTTTTACATTATTTAGTACGTAAGTTGAATGCTGAAGATTTTATTTGTAGTTAATTTCGTTCTACGTTTAAAATGTATTAATTTCATAGCTATGATATGTTTACTGTCATTAAAATTTCTCTATAAAATCTTAATTCTTAAGTATTCAATAGAAATTTATAGGATAATAGATATATCGAAATATATAATTTTAAACATTTACATTGCTTATTTCATTCATTAATAGTAAAACAGGTCGATGAGAGTACAGTAATATGGCATTAATTAAATGAAACAAAATTTTTGTGCGTTATAAATACAACACATGGTTGAATTTAGTTCATTATGTGCGCTGATTTGTGATCAATTTTTACGCGAAATATTGTAAATTTTTTATTTCGATTAAAATGATTTACAGATTTTTGTTCATTAAGGACGCGTGTACACGTGTATTAAATGATTTCCCTTATATCCCTGATCGCTGTACACTCAATTGTAATAGCTCCTTTGCCACTTTATGTTTATATGTATATCACCGCTTCAATACTACATGGTGTCCAGGGCAATCGCAAATTTTAGCAATGGATAGTATGCCGCAAAAAAAGGGTCTACGCTACTAATACTATCGTTTAGTAACCATGGAGTCATGGAATCACATACTTTGTGTGTTTGCTGTTGAGTCATTCTTCAAAGCGGCCGATTCCGTTATCCAAGCCCAGTATTCTATTGAACAGGCTTTCACACGTAGTCCTTAGTGACAATTGCCAGCTTGGAATTCTATTTTGAGATAGATACAGTCACTCCGAGAGACGGCGTATATTTTCAACGAAATCCACCCGGTGTTGCCCTGTCATTAAAAACGACAGAACATGTTAAAGCGGCAGGTAAGCTATACTCTAAACCCACGACGTTCCATATGGAAATAAGGCTCACCTTTGTGAATGAAGAAACCATTTAGTTATTGCAGTTTGTAACTTGACTTGATGTTTTGTGCCTAAAAACTTACGCTAGTACAACAAATGCGTGTAGAGGATTATGCCAAACGCCAAGATTCTTGTAGAAAAATGCTAAACGTTTTGAGCGAAAACGATGACGCGATCATCAAAAGGGCGAGGTGAATAAATAAAACAACCCTTATTCGGCTTTTAAAAATAGTTGTATGTTACATGAACGGTCATTTCACAGCCCTAAGTAACGGTGTTGTGTGCACTAACGAAATTTGGGGTATAATTGACCCAAATTTACTTGAGATATTCTGCACAACGCGAATGTTACATCTCAACGATACAATACCGTGATAGATAACTTCTTCTTACGCAAGTAAAATAAAAGATAATTTGGCATGGCAAATGTGTAGTCTCTGTAATTACTTAATTAGTTATATTCATTAAATTACAGCTCTTTATTTACACGTATTCACTTACATATTTATTTAATAGTACTCTAATAATAAACGTTTATATTTATATTTATTTATAACAGCCTTTAACAATACAAGATTCTAAGTAAAACTAAAACTAAAGGAATTTACTCTGATATTTATATAGAAAGAAGAATTCTAGAACATTTTGCATTAGTCAGAAGTAAAATTAGTCTTAATGCTGATGCTATACATTTCAATTCCATGACTCATTGACTTTATTTATTGAGATATCAGTTACAGCAATGAGTTCTCCGTGTTTACATCATTTATCTTAATTATATTGAACATTCTAGATTGTTGCAGAATATTCTATAAAGTTTTTACTGTTTCTAATTTTTTTACAATGTACTACAGGTGAGATACATGTGCACGTTCCTAATTCGATTACATTCTTTAGAGTTATTTGGAAGGCTCATACGAACAGATGTCTCCTTAGCCTTGATCAACACTCTTCCAACTAGCATACCACGACTTATATTTACGTTGTTGGTTTTTGGGATTTCTCGCATCCTACCTAGAAGTCTCCGTCCAGTTGACCCATAACCATTGTTTCATTTCTTGGCGGTAGTGTCACTTCTTCTCATAACCTTATTTTTATTGCAAGGACATCTCGTCGATTAATGGGTATGTCTCGTCATTAACCTATATGGCGTTCGTCTTCAAGCCAAATGTTAATCCAAACTCAGACATTATATCCATATCAAATATAACAGATTTCTCAATATCAGTTACTAGCAGGCAATGGGCTAAGTTTCTACAACCAATCTCCATGTCTGTAATAATCTCACCATGAACTGTTGCACGGTTTCCTGTAGCTATCGGTTTCACTGTTGTCTTCGTTGCTCCTGTATCCATCAGCATTTGGCAATATTTCCCTCCAGTTGTTCCATTAATTAAATAAAGACTGTTCAGTGTATGTTTTAACGATGCCACTTGGATGGTGACTTCCGGGATGTGGGCAACAGAGATCGGCATTCGTCTCTTCGCATCGATCCTTTCTAGTTTTCGTGGTTCTCTATAGGACTGTTTGCAGCCCCTTGGCTTCCTGTAAGTGTCCCCTTTTGCTGCACTTCCAACATCGTGGTCTATGTCCTGTTGGCCTTAGTGGTTTAATTATTTGTAACACTGTTTCTCCCAAACTATTAGCACTAGCTTCCTCAATGGCACATACATGATAAGAGTCATTCGATGCTTCTTTCGCCTCTTCAAATTCCAGTGTATGAGCCAATTCACTAGTAAGATCACGCAGACGTGTGCCGTGTGCCTGTTACGTTTCGAAATCTGAAGACCTTCCACAAATGTTTGCACCTTAATTTGTTCAATAAAATCTTCTGGTGCTGTTGGGTATGCTAATTTTACTAGTCGTGCAATTTTAGTTTCAAATTCCTGGGGGTCATGTCCAATTTTCTTCACTCCATTCCTTAAAGTGGGCTCAGTACACCTATTGTAGATGTTTAGTCCCATATCTCATTTCCAATCGTGAAACAAGGTAGTCGAAATTATTCTGAAAATCATCCGGTATGATTTTTAAAATGTCTAGAGCATCCCGACGTAGAGCAGTTGCCTTTTCTTCAATGGTAGTTCTATTTGATGATGCAGCTGCCACGAATGATTTACAATAATTAGCTCAAAGGTCCAAAATGCCATGCCGTAATACGTAGATGCTTTAACGTGTCTTTTGTCCTTTGACATGACATTTTCAGCAACAGGCAACTGATCAACTTGCTACACATTCACTTCTTTTAATTGTTCATGAGGAATAGGATGCGTCACCTTCTTAGGCATTTATACGTCTAATTTGTTTGTCGTTTCTCCTTTTAATGTAATTTGACTTAATTTAATTTCATCCTCTAGTTTATTTTGATTTATATTCATTGCATCCGTTTCATTCCGTCGCTGATTTTGATTGGATTCCATAATTGGAATCCATTTTCTGTTGTAATTTAGGTTTTCGGATTTCATTGTCCTGCATCTTTCGCAACATTTCCATTTGCGACTTCATATTTTTTCCGCGTTTCTTGCTGTTGGCATATAGAAAACAATTAACACTGGCTTTAATTATTAATAGTTCGTGAGTTCACACTTTTAATAACAAATCTGACATCTGACGCCAATGTAACGAAACTAGTCTATTGTTTTAGAGTCTTTATTTATATTAACTATATTACAGCCCTTAGTAATGATGTGATTTGCACTTGCAAAATTTGGAGTATCATTGACCCAAATTTATTTGAGGTATTCTGCAGAACGCGAAGGTTATCTCCCAACAGTACATTATCGTGATAGATAACTTCTTGTAACGCAATTAAAGTAAACCATGATTTAGCATGGCAAATGTGAAGTCTCAGTAATTAGTTAGCTATTTATATTCATTAAATTACAGCGCTTTATTTACACGTATTCCCTTAAGCATTTATTTGACAGTACTCTAAACAAACGTTTATAATTCTATTTATTTGTAACAGTTTTTCACAATAAAATACAAGATTCTAAACAAAACTTAAACTAGAGGCATTTAATCTGCTATTTATATAGAAAGAAAAGTCTAGTACATTCTACATTAGTCAGGAATAAAATTAGTCGTAAAACTGATGCAATACATTTCAATACTATGGCTTGTTGCTGTAACGTTGAATTCGTTTTAGATATCAGTTACAGTAATGAGTCATGTATGATTACATCATTTTTCTTAGTGATATTGAACCTTTGTGATTGCTACAGAAGCTTCTACTGAGTTTTTATTATTGCAATATAACAAATCTGAAGGCTGCCATGCACAGTGAAATAGCCACATCTGTCAAGACACGTTCGGACGACCAGCTGACAATTTCTGCGTGAGATTACAGCTCTGTATTAATAGCTGTGGTCGTCACTTGTCAGATGTTATATTTAAAACATAAATGGCATGTAGTTAACTTCTTGGTAAAGGTTTTGTATAGTATACTTGACATATGTCCTGTGCATTTCAAATCCAAGCGATTACCCTGGGATACCCTGTATATACAGTGCTTTCAGATAATTCCGTAAACCTCGTGATCAGTTATTTTTTGAATTCTAGGGAATTTTAGGTTACCTAGTTGACAACTTCAATATTTTACGGTTTTAGTGTAATTTTAGAAATTATAATTTTCCTGTTTGTGATTTTGTTTGCTGTTTCCAGGTGTTTCTATAAGAATTTATTTGTAATTAAAAATTACTCCCTGTATTTCAAGTAAGTTACACATTTTGAAATTAAAACTTCTTTTTTTTAGAGTTTAATATTAAACAATTTCAACATGGTTTTTACGGCAGAACAAGACG
>JAHWXV010441862.1:0-16312 GCA_024586415.1 Phrixothrix hirtus
ACGCTACTTTAGATTTGTGCAAAATTTCACAACTTTATCATTAGAAATAAAAAAGTTATCGATTTTTGATCCGAAACAGACCTCGATTTTCCATAGTGCGCCGTACGTACATACGTGATACTGTTGAAAATAAGGAAGGAATATCGATACGGAATCGTTCTCAATAAATAGGCACTTAGAACAGCAGTTTGTTAGTACATTTTGACTACATGTCTTCACCTATACGCTTATAAAGTTCAAGTGATTCAATAATTGAAGCCTGCAGGAATTAAATTCAAGGAGGGGGTTCACAAGACGAAAAAAGAAGTAAAACGAGGAATAAGAATTCCAAATGAAGAAAGGGTAAAAGTTAATTTAGAAAAGGGTTCAAATGTCCGTAGAAGACCTAAATATGATTATAAAAAGTTGTATTTAACGAAAATCAAAAGAATGGCTAAGTCAATACTAGTCGATGAAACAACTAAAGGCTATACGTTACTGCACCACCAACTCCAATTCAAAAAAGGCCATACCCTGTACAGCAACGCAGAACCAATCATTCAAACAAGGACAAGTAAAAATTAACACCGAAAAGAATTTCAATAAAAAAAGAGGCGTCTTTTATGCGAACTCTTACCCCAAACCAGAGTCAATGTAGATATATTCTTCATCTCGTACTAGAGGTAACGTACATCGAAATGATGAACGAGACGAGAACAAATAATAAAGCAAATTTTGTAAACAGAAACCATATATAGTTGGTAAAACATACCACAGTAACCAAAATTACCTAACTGATCTTACGTACATTAGTAAATGTAATAAAAGTTGAGGGGAATGAGGAATGTTTAAAAATCAAACAGGCTGAAAAACTGAAAATATTAATGGAAATCCTTCGCCTACTTACGGTACTATTCTAATACTAAACAAAGCAATCCTGTAAGAAAGCCCAAATTCAGGATCAAAATCGAGTCAGAATAACAACTTCTTACAATCTCAAATTAAATTTTCAAATTAAAAGTAATAAATTCACCAATAGTCCGAGAGAACTATAAAAATTGGCACTTTACTCCTAAGATGAAGTATAGAATAAAAACAGAACGGACATAATATTCCCACGAATTAGGAGATTTAGTAATCCAAAAACTATTCCAAAACTAAGTAAATAGTTACAAACAACCAATAAAATAAAAAATTAGTTAAAAATGGTTAAGCAACAAAATAGGTTCAAAAGAACTAAATAAATGTTTATGCTTATGTAGTACTACCATTGCAAAAAGAACGAAGTAGGTTAAATGCTGATCTAAATTTAACTAGGTTTAAGTTACCTACGGTGAACATTCAGTTAACAAATATGGTTTTAAGTTTTTAATGTGCAAACCCAATGTCTTTATTAGACTCTAATTTTAAACGGTAAGTAAGATGATTATTAACCTCCTGAACAGTGCACTTAAACTTAGGTGCAAGTTTTTAGTTAAACTGTTTTGTGGCATAGGAAACTGTCTCCTCGTTTAAAGGCTAGGGACCGCTTGAAAAATTATAATATTTGCGATATTTTCATAAACAGAATTTAATTTGTCAATGACGGAATAGTGAACTTGGGAGAATTTATTCATAACTGCGATTAAATTTTCGCGAACTGCAAAAGAAAGTTCCTCTTCTTTAAGTTTGGCTAATTTCCGTAATAATTTCCTGACGAAACAGTAGTTCCTCCAAAATTAAGAAAAGGCAGATGTATGATCTGGGGCCTTATATACTGAACTATGAATTATACTGCCCTAGATAGCGAAAATACCGCATCTACCGAAATGGCATTTCGAGAAAAACACTGCTTTACGTTTTGTTTTACGCCATCGTTGTTTTAAACAATTTTAATCTAATATTTCTAGAACAGCTTATGCACAAATGGTCCAATTCCTGGTTGTTGGAAGAAAACGATAAATTATAATTCTCAAAAAGAAATGTGCACATACGGCAAATTAAGAAAGCATTTTTTAGATAAATATGACGTGTATGTTGTTTTGTAGTATATTCGTCATATTTACCTAAAAATAACGCTTAATCAGCTTCTGATTAGACTTTAAAACGCCATATTTTCTAGGTTAAGTTGAAACTATAACATAACTTTGGTTAAAATACAATATAATTAACAGGTAAAACAAATATTTTATTCTGTAAACATTACAATTCATATCAAAACTTAAGTAATAAACATCCATAAAATGTTATCACTTAAAAAATTTGACAGCTTATCATCGATGTCCTGATTTGAAGGAATAGCAGAGACTGGCAAATTTCTCCAAAACTTTAGCCTACTTACTGGAAGAACTGTAGAAAGTTTTCTTTCTAGTGTTATACCTCGAGGCGTTCTAAGTGATTTTGGAGGATTAATACCAGATATTAGAGCTTCAGCAGTTAAAAAATTTAATGATATAAAATTATCATCAAAATTGTTTTTATAATCTAATGTGAATACGCCTCTTGTCAACCTAACTTGTGTTATAGGCTGCAGATAAGGTTGCGGGATTGTCTTATTTAATTTGCATTGCGATGTGCAATCCATCCATTTGTAAAAATGTTTTAATTCCATAATACCAACGACCACATCTTTTCCTGCATTTTATGTGCAATCTACAAAATCTTGATAGTCATACACTTTTCCTTTCTTCTTTAACGAACGTTTCACTTGATGATGAAATTGGTTGGCACTCATAAATGTGTGAACTGGTTCGAAGAACTTTAAATCAATTACCGTTACGAATATATCACAAGGTTTTATGATATAGGCAAAGAAGGTAAAAAGCCCCAGTTTTTATTCTGTGAACTGCAGTTGTCAAGCCAAAAGGTTATATGCAATGCATCTCGGTTGAATAATAAAAAGCGGTAAAATGCACAAGAACTATCAAACTTTGATCTTCCTGAGGTTTCCTCGTGCGTATAATAGCAATTTTTTTATTATTTGTTTTATTATTACGACCAACAGGAACAAACGATTCGTGAAATGTGATAATCCTTTGTGAAAAAATAATCTCTTTAAACATATTAAGACGTGGAAGCATTATTACCTAAAAATAAATAAGACTGAATCCAAGTCATCCTACCTTTTGTAGATCTGCAGACACTACTAAATGCCCAGAATTACTATCAGGTTCCCAGTCTTTCTGGTAGACATCTCTTGGTATATGAGAATTCCACTTTTGACAAGCATCACAGTCATCGCCTAGATCTTCTTTGGAACGACCAGTTGATTCCTTAGCATGTAATTTAACACTGTTCCTGTCCCAATTTCACAAATGATATGTTATTCTCTGTCACAACCTGGCGATATATCTGATATGAAATATTTACAAGGGAATGCTTCTTTAGAAAGTCCTTATGCATTGACATCATATTCAAATCAGAAGGGAGGTAGAGTCTGTTGGGGACTTGTTCTCTTCTGTAGTGAGCTATTGTAGGATGAAATGAATTTATATGTTCAATAACAGCAGAACGGTCGACTTTTACATTTGGATTATTCTTTGGCCTACTAATAGATGTGTAAATAGTGCCGTTTTATTTGAAACTGAAGTTATTCTCCTGAGGATCCTGTCATCACGGGAGTAATATCCTAGTATTCCCTAATAGAAAATCTTGCATACTCGTTGACTTTCTCCAAATTCATCTTTTAAAAAATAGTTGAAGTTTGTGGATCTCTTTAGTGGCTCTGTAGTTATACAAACAGTTCTTCTTTTTACAGGCGCTCGCTTTATGTGGTTTAATATAAAATTTTCTCGAACGCCTTTTGTTGATTCCCAAACTGCTGATTAGTAAGATGCTTACGTTTAGAATTAAAGTTTGAATTACATTTAAACAAATATTGGTCAGAACACGTCGGTTTTACTGCATGTTTTAATAGTTTCTTTTGCTTTTTGGCAACCAAGTTCTGAGATAAAGGAGAATCAAATTTTCTGCGCTTTCTTATAGTTCCCTTTTTCGTAACTGTTTTGAATACTTCAGAAATTGTTAAGTCTATTAAGTCGTTTATTACTGATGAAACGATGATTGTCGAATTTTCTTCTTCTGTAGTAAAATCGTGAAATGGGCATTTATTTGGCAAATATTTAAATTTTATACTGGAAACATCAGGTCGATGTGAAGAACCTTCTTGGGATGCAGGTACAAGTATATCAACAACTTGCAATGAATTGGCAGAGTTCACCAGTTTATAATGAGAATGAATGTTAATACTCTTTTTAACACCTAAGTTATCATCTGAATCTGGCAACTCACTGTATGAATCTGGTACATAATCAGAATCCAAAACTTCATTATTTAATTTGCTCTATCGTTTGTTCCTACGCCGTACGGTAAATCGCTGTTTTAAATCCTTATTTAGTAAAGTCATAATCTTTTTACCTCTAGAAAGATTATCCATGATTGTTCTAAAAAGAACGAAGAATCTGATATACGTTTCAGTATTGTTATGCAATAAATTAAGCACACTTTATAATGAACAAAACAGTTTAATCTTAATGGAACTGGCGAAATGGAAATTAAATAATGATGTAAAATATCTAAATATCTTTGTAAACAACACCAAACACGTAAAACAAACTTATAGGAGAGTTTAACGCGCCTATTTTAACAAATAATCAGTCTAAAAATGTAATATTAAATAATTTGAAAATAACAGTAACTATATAACCTCAAAAACAGTACACACACTGCCAGCTGAGTCGGTTAAATATCGCCTTAATTTTATTGAGAGAAAAATTATAGTTTAACTTACACTCATTATTATTTTTCTCCTTTATTATTATCGTTTATTTAAAACAGATAGAAATCTATCTTAACGTTACACAGAAATACTATTATACACTTACGGCAAATAAACCTAACAAATTTTAAACAAGACGCTTAACGATTTGACCGTATATTGTTACATACGGTAGATTTGTCTAAAATGTCTACGATACGGTAAAAACTCTTAGAGATATTGGTTAAAACGTATATACGGCAAACATAAAACAACTAATACCAAGCCTTTCTAGTTGACGGCAATATTTGTAGAACCTAAAAATTTAGTATAAAATGCCGTAAACCGAAAATCACCAAAATGATGGTTACGGCGTTTTCGTTTAACAGGGCAGTAATACAAGTAATTTGATGTATTTCAAAATTTCAAATATTGTGGTTTCCTTTAATATAGCAATGCCAATACCCATGTACATGCATTCTACAAAGTTAATTTATGAGTGGTAGGAAGCGTTATACCAAACATGAGGTATTTTGTAACGTTGAATAAGTTTTTTAAATTTGCTACCAGCGAATTGTTTACCGTTGTCTACCATACAGACTTGTGGAACTCCGAACAATAAAAATTTGTCGTTTACTAGCAGTGACTTGATGCACGGGCTTAACAGGAACAACTTGTTGAGTCAATTACACAAATCAAGAAGAGATGTAAAATCTTTAGTTGAGCGTGAGAATGGACCAACAATGTCAACAGAAATAAATTGAAATGGAAATTGTATTTGCTTATTCTTCCCCAGCTGATAAAACGAGAGACATCTGCATTCATTGTGGGCCACTAGTGCTATTCGTATAGGCAATGGAATGTCTTAAAAACGCCAAAATAAGCACACATTGGATCACCATGATGAGAATGTATCAATTCCTTTCGACTGTTAACGTAAACAATTAACTGGAAATAATATTGTGGTGATCGGGAATAAACTTACAGATAACGTTCTTCTAAATTCTCCAATCAGAATATTAATTATGATGTACTGTCATACCAGTTAACATTTTTGAGTCCCAACAGTTCGTCATCAGGTAAAATTTCCATATAGTTTGTTTCTAGAGGTACTCTCAATAGTGGTATGTTGGTACTACCCTTGCGTTGTTCAATGAAAAATGGAAATTTCGAAGGTTTAACACTCTATCTAGCAAGTCTACCTGATGGTGATTTAAGATTAAGAAACCACAGAAGTGAATTGTGGTCAGTGAGGGCAGTAAAAGATGCACCTTCAACATAACAACAAAACTTTTCGATACCGAAGATAGTGACGAAATATCCCCTTTCCGTGACGTTATAATTGCATTGTTTTGTTTCGTTTTCGGAAAGCATAAGCTATGATCTTTTCATGAAAACAGTTATCTTGTAATAAAATACATTAATTTTTGGCGAGTCTCGTTCATGCTCGTCTATTACATGTAGCTGTTCTAATACCCACATTGTTACGTTGTGAAAGTTCACATCTACAGTTAGATCTAACGTGGCCTCGTCATTAAACACTAAACGTGATAGAAGGTTTCATCATCTACCTCACATAATTACACACATCGTTGTTTAACATCTACACGGAGATCTGGTACCATTTGAATCCTGTATTGATTGAGTAACTTTTTGTTAATGTATCGCCAGGAAACTGACTGAAGAGCAAGCACCTAGCGTGAAGCAAGCTGCGCCACTGAGTTATCTACCAGGAAGCAAGTGCAACGCTAATCATTGCACCACCTACCTCCAACAGTGAAACTATTACAATCCAGGTTTTTCAAAGAGTTTACTTATCGTGTAGCTGTATGCCGTGCGTCGAGAAGAGGGAATATGGAACATATGTAAATATTTTTAATAAAACCTACTGTAGTAGTAATGTATTTTACAAATCACCGCCTAATTATATGTTCATTTTTTTATACAATATAGTCTTTTGAAATCAGATAAGTATTGTTTGTATAAGCTATATTATCAAAGAGAAAGCGCCCAGAATGAATTTCTTAAAACAATTTTAAAGACCAATTCTTGTTGATTCACAAATTGCTATTAAATTAAGACATCTATATTTCACGTATGAAAAATATTTTTCAAAAGTTTTCAGATAGTTGTCACCAAAATAGAGAATTAAATTTTGCTCATTACTCGTACTAAACTAGATTAAAGTATAACTAAATTAAAGGTGAATTACTTCGCTTATAATTAGACATTGTCTACTTGTTGTTTCATATCAATTCCTTAAGCCTTTGAATCATGAAAACGTGAAGAAGATATTCCTAACGTAACTACGGACTAATATTCAAGTTTTCGTTTAAGCTTAAATTTAATAAACTATATTAATTCCTATGGAAGAAATTACTGTTTCAATAGTTTTCTCAAGAGTGAAATTTAGGGAAACTCAAGTTCAGCGAATATTATAATACCGACCTGACAAACAATTGTAAAAGCTGTAAAAAATTGACAGTTGAAAATCACTAAATTGTAAAATTAAACTTCCATTTTATAATAACAAAGCTTTGACTAGCAATTTTCCAAAAAGCGGCAGTTTAAATTTAAAGGTCTAAACACCGCGCAAAAAGAATTACGAGACTTTGTCACTGCGTCACTTTGTCCTTATGTAAGAGCACATGCAGTTTTGATCATGTTTACAGTAAGAGTTATTTGAAGATTCGCTGTATATTAGATCATTACGAATAATATCCGATAATTATGTAAATTCAGTTAAAATTTAAAGCTATTGAGGTATTAATTTCAATACGATTAAGAATTCTAAAAATATTCCTAAAAGTCGTTACATTTTAAATAAAATGTGTTGAATTATTTCAACAGAAATGTGCAAATTTAAACGTATGCTGTGACGCATGTAAAACTCCGGTAATAGAACTACCAGTCACAAACGGCCCCACTTATAAATTGCAATGCCTTAAACCGTTGAGTTATCATAAATTTGAAACAATTTTCAATACACCTGTCTTGTTTTTCTACAGAAAACTTGACATCACGTTTTAGTGTCGTGATTCGCCCTCGCCGCGATCTGAAATACAAAATTGAGGCAAGGACAGCCTCGCTAGAATTAATATCAACTTGCTCTAGAAGCAGCACCTAACTATCTATCACATGCGAACTAGTCTGCCTTCCGTTTATCATTCGTTATTGAAAATCACTACTTGATTTCAACTAACCCGTAGTAGACAATCATATGAGCTATACTTGTGTTCATTACAGTGCTTGCCTTCACCTTACCAGTACCGTAAGGAATCCGGGTGAAGAAACTATCGTCCATTATCCGCACTATTTAAGCTGACGCTGTTTCTAAATTTAAATAAGTCACCCCATTATCTTCGCATTCTTAAGATCCTAATGGAGGTTTATGAAACATTCAGCTAACGGCAACCTCTAATATTAAGTACCACTATAAATAACAAAATCGCCGAGTTTGACGTAAAGCAGGTCAAGCTAGTGTACTTGTTAGACTTCAAAATAGGACTGAATCGTTTAATCAATTTATTCTAGAAATAATTGTAATTAATTTGTGTACATTTAAATTTAAATCAGTATAAACATAAAAATAGTCACTGCTTTTAAACCGTTGGATCCACGATCAATGTAGTTTAAAGTGTGTTTTAAGTAAAACATTTTTGAATTGTACTTTGTGTCTATTTCCTTTATTGATCTCGTTGCATTACACCGACTTTTTTCCTATTAAACTGTTTTATTTATCCATGTTAACTTTATGTTACCTTTAATTGTAGCTAACAGGTAAGGCATTTCGTAATACGAAAATTTCTGCGTTAATGCACTACCGGCAGTATAACTGGACGAGCTTTATAACCTTAAAAACTACGCCATTCAAAGTAATTTAGAACTCTGGTCTCTACCCCTAACTTTCGAATAATTATCTTCTAATTTAGACAATTTTACCCACGCTTGCTGTCATCGATACTTAAGAACTTACTTAAAAGCAAATTTTCTAGTTACCATTGACCCACGCCTTCTCTTTAGTCAGCGGTGCTAAGCTGTAAGATTTAAGTTATTGACATTACTACCCTCAAAATATGGGTTGCGCCGTTTTATCCTGTTACACTTGGGATTAATGAAATTAAGAATAATTGTTCACTAACATTGACATGTGTCAGCGTTTCTCGAAGAAACTACCAGATTCCAGAATAATCAAGGTGGGGCTTTTCTTTGGGCTCACCGGGTATATGTTTATGTGTATAAGTAAACCTCTTTCTACCGTACCGGCTCCAGCTTGACTTGAATGGCACAACCATTCAACCGAGCACTTAAATTACGTCATAGTTTAAAAGAAACTAGATAATGGCGTTGCACTATCGTATTATCGAGTCGTTTTACGAACATTAAAGACGAAATTAAAGTTATAATTAAAATCTATATAGTAAAAAGGAAAATAACAATAATTTCATATACATAACATGAATAAAGAAATATACAATAAAATTTACAAAAACGTTAAACAAAACAGCATGGCGAGATAAAATTTTAAGCCAAAATATTTACAAATGTACAAAGATTAATAAATTTCTATTAATTGCCAATGTATTATAAATAATTTTTTTGCATAAAACTGAAAAATATTGGAGTGGTTATATATTTTGAGCACCCACAATTTCAGTTGAATCCGTTCAACTTGTACTGGTGTTAATATATAGCAGATTAATCTAAATACCAGAGAATTAGGAACAATTTTTGTTTATAACACAAACATATTCTTTAATAGTCATTAGAATTCTAATATTACGTTAGTGATTTCTAATAAATGAATATATAATTTTAAGATGTTATGCATAGGAAATCTTATTCAGATAGCAGAGATTTACTAGTTTTATGAAAAAAGAACATAGATGACCTGAATTCCCAAATGTGTACAAGCTGATTCATTTATATGGTTGTTATAACAATGATCTTCTTACTTTTCGCTAAATTTATTTGTTCTATTCAAAAGGCGTCTACAAAATAGACGTTTAAGGTAAACAGCGCAAATAGCTATACTTTATGTAGGTGGGTTCTTAATTTCCTGTTCAATGTATAGGGTAAAATTTGCCAAAATTTTGCAGATGACTTCTAAGGTAAATTAAAGCTAAGTAAACGGTTCTGCCAAAAACCATTCAACTTGGTCAGATGGTCAACGTGAAAGGTGCTCTACTTTACAGATTTCACTGTATTTAATGATTTTTAACTATATACAAATACATAAAAATTGCAACATCAAGAAGGGGTTGGAATTTCTGCATGAAATTTGGTAGAAATGTTCACCTATGTTATAGTAATAAATGAATAAAATTTGGGAGGCAAATCTTCATTAGTTAAACAAAATTTTATAATAATTGTTAATTATGTGTGGTGCGGCCTCTCTAATTTGCACATTCATTTACACGCCGAGGCATCTCATATCTCAAGGCGACCAAAGTCAAAGGAGGACGCTGCAAAATTCGCAACCTTCTACCCATTATGTCCCTTACATGTCCAATGGGAGAAAGATCTGGAGATGTTGGAGGCCAGGGCAAAAGTTGAATCTGGCACTGCTCAAAGAAGTTCAAGAAAATCCTTGCCACGTCGGGACGCGCATTATCTTGCTGGAATAATGGATCTTCTAGCTCTTCTAAGTATGGCAGGAGATGTGTTCCAATCACCTCCTCAATATACTGTTGTGATGTCATATTGCCTTGAATGTGAACACCAAGGGAGACCTGCGCCCATAAGTAATCGCACCCCAAACCATAACACCCACAGTGCGGTGTACGTGCCTCTCGACTGTAAATCGAAGACTTCGTCGTTCACCCTGTCTTCTCCTGACTCTCATACGACTGTTGTGCATTCCTAAACAAAATCTAGATTCGTCACTAAATACAACACGACGCCATTCAAGATTCCAATGAGATTGCTCATTGCACCGTTTAACCGTTGCGAACGATATGATGTTAACCCAAAACTTGGGATTCGGCGATAAACTTTTCTAAGGCTTACAAGGCGATCTTCGTCACCAAACCATTGGTCACCAACTGCCAGAGTAGAGGAAAATCGTTCTCTAAATGCCAGTTGTCTTAAGCGACGATATTGACGCCCGTTCGTTCTTCTTGAAGCCCCGGTTTGTCTTTTACAATGTTCCTGGCATCTTCCAACCATGCAAGATACATTCGTATTATAGTAGAACGGTTTTGATTTACACGGTTAGCAATTTCCCAAAATGAAAAACCAGCATCACGCAAACCAATAATTCGACCTCTGTCAAATTCATTAATTTGCGGTAATATCCTCATTGCCTTACTCTAAGCATGATAAAACAAACAAAACACGTTAACAAAAGAACAACAACCAAAATAATATTAATTAACAATGAAAAAGAACAACAAATCGTACGAAAAACACAGACCGAAGAAATTAGCAAAAAACTATAACAACTGTTAAATGTAACGTTATCACATTACCATTTGATCTCAAAAGTGAATCAATTATTACTTAATGTCAGCCCAACAGATCTACCAACTTTGATTAGAAATTCCTATTCCTTCTTGGTGTCGCAATTTCTATGTCACTGAGCATATATGAGGCAACTCGTTTATTTAATTAAATAAAGAGTTCTTATTCCTGATCTAAACTTATGCATACGTGGGTAAAGTTACCAGGTAATGGCATCATGTTTGAATAAAGTGTTTGTTCCTTTGATAAATTATTTACCTCTATTTATTTAATGATAAAATCGTTATATACTACAAATTTGTGATCTGAAATGTGTATTCAATTTATCTATCAATACTTAATTACATTTAATGCTTTCTACAATTAAAAAATTTTTATAAATTATAAAAGTTAATAATAATTAATTATTTAGAAATGAAAATGTAATTAACACATTTAAAAAACATTATTTGAAATTTTTAATTTTCACACAATCTATTCATATCGGTATGCAACCCAACATACAATAATCAAGCGTCATTAATTAAAGAAGTTTTAAACACAATTTTACAAAAAAGAATCTGGTGTGAGACAACACGCGACTTTCTCTTACACATTTTAAATTTAATTTGAATTTATTGAGGTTAGTTACATTCCTATACACTTAAATTGCAAACCCTAAAATTAATTTAAAGGGATAAATAATTCGTCCATTTATAATTTCCTTTATACATGTACTAAGAGTTTTATTATTAAATTTTGAGCTCATTTAAAGCAAAAATAATTTATAAATTTAAATAAAAAATAATTAGGTATGTAAATAATGCACATAAATCATTAAAATATTAATTTATTTTTATTTTTGGGACGATAATTGGAACGCCAGACAAAACTTTGCTTAACTCTGGAGATTTTGCTCAATAACTCACTTCAACGAATTTTCTCAGAGAAATCAATTAGTTCATGGAATATAGCACTGCAGACGCAAGAAACGTGGCTAGTTTAAAAAAATCGTTACAACCGTTTTCAAAAAAATTGCAAAATCCTAAAAATCACAAGAATAAAGTGGCACTTCCGGTCATTTGATTTTAATAAAATTCTTACTAGGAGGTTCTAAGGCGGTAATAAACTTATATATAAAGTTTGGATTTTCTATGACGTTTTGTTTTCGAGAGATATTGACACAGACGCACAAGCGCGCGCGCGCGCACCCACCCACACACACACACACACACACACAAACACACACAAACACACACACACACACGCACGCACGCACGCACGTACGCGCGCACGCACGCACGCACGCACGCACGCACGCACGCACTCACGCACGCACGCACGCACGCACGCACGCACGCACACACGCACGCACGCACGCACGCACACACACACACACCCAGACCAATTTCTAAAAATATGTTTTTCGGATTTAGGGGACCTGAAAACATGTATTTCCGTTAAAAATGACATCGAAAATTTTGACCGAAAACATTACTTTCTCTATAATATATTTCATATACGTAATAGAAAGTAATAACCATATTGGCATCCTAATACAAAGAATCGTAAAGATAAACTGTTAGTAGACTTTCAAATTAATGACCTGTAGAAAATTTTGTAACCAAATTTTGCACATAAATTAGAAAAGGTTTTTTTTAATTTCAAAGATATCCTATTACCAATTTCAGTATATTTAATCGTAATCGTAATTTAATAGATCAAGTAACTTTAAAAGAGATCGTCAAATTTCAACGGCAAATGTTATATAATAGCAGAGATAAACTGTGACGCATAAAATACTTTGATAGAGTCCCTTCCAAAATAAATTCTGTTAAGTTCTATCTTTCGGATATATAGTAACAAAATTAGCAATAACATTTTTCTGAAATGACACGCGACTTCAGTAGAACAGCCTAGAAGTTATAGTTTGAATCACATCTTAATTAGATAGTTCTAAATTTAATATTCGTTTGTGAAGATGTATAAACATAATTTGTGCTTTAAAATAAATATTGTAGATAAATGTATAGGTACGTTAAAATTATATAATTAGTTGTAAAGTGTAAAACTTTCGAGCTTTGTTATTATTTATTTACACCGATTATTCAAAACGGGCCATGAATTTGTTAACCTTTAAATCTTTTTTTAAAATCACGATAAGACTTATTCTAATATTTATTTATTCAATCGAAAGACAATAAAACGGAAATATTTTTTTAAAAATAATGTGTATTGTTTTAAACGAGAATGTGAACTTTTGATAACTCTTCGACACAGTGCCCCTGAGATTACAAACGTCTCTTATCGAATATTTGCTTTTAATTGCAGCAATGTCACTGGTTTGCGAGTGTACACCGATTCTTCAAATATCCCCAAAAAATAAATCTACGGGAGACAAATCAGGACTTTGGGTGGTTATGGAATGACTCCTCCAGGTCTCGTTTTTTAACTTTTCTCGGATCTGTTATAAGGCACTTACCGATCTTGTGTTGTAATACACTATAACAGATTTGAAAAATCATAACATTTTTATGAATTAGTTTTTGAGCTATACTCTTAAAAACTTAATTTTTTCAAAAACACTAATCGTACCAACATTTACCTTTGTTATTAATTTCTAAAAATTAAGTAGGATTTATTTTTATTTTTGTTTACTTAATGTTTCTTGGAACGAAAACCTTCCTAGCTTTATATTCAAAAGTAATTTCCAAGTTCCTTCAAAATTAGCTAAATCCACTTATAATTATTAATGCATTTGTGACTTCTACAAGGAATTAGTGTCAAAGTCAAAGGCATTAGTAGGATCCTAAAAATTGTATTCCTTTTAATTTTTTCCTGGTAATTAGGAAGTATTAAATAATTTATTAGAACCATATCCGTTTTACTGTCATTTAAAAATTTTTCCTAGTGCCAATACTCGTAGTTCTAAAGTAAAATTTAATTTAAATTAATTTTCGGTTTACCTTTTGATATAACATTTATATATTCATCTACATTTTGTCATTTTGCAATGCATTTTTAATATTTTTAAAGCATGCTATGGAGACTAAATTTTTTAAGTACGCTCAAAGCTGAACAAGGCCAAGAAAATATTTTCAAAACGTTACAAAATAGCAGTTCCTAAATATTACCACTCAAAGAAACTATGTATTTTGGAATACTTCACATTACTGTTGGCAGAATACCGCACGGTGAGATTTCGTTAAACTAAGAAACTACAGTCAAATTTTTTCAAACGCAAATCCTTGCATAAACTCCTTACTTGTAAAAGTTCAAAACAAATTTCAAGGAACATTTTTTCTAAGAATGGATGATTGGCATTTATTGACATTACAAAAACGTGTATGACGATTTTTTGGAAATGAATTGTCACTTCCTCTAGAAAACGTTTCTTTGAATATTTAACCATTTCAAATTGACGAAGTGGGCTTAAATAGTCATGATATGAGGTATAATTACCACAATAAACCTATTAAAATCCCTAATTTCACTGTAATCTCTTAATCAATCCTACCTCCAAAATGAAGACTAATAATTATAACAAATTACTTCAGAACTCCCTATTTATATTCTCATGTATATTTTTTAAATCTATAAAATAAACAAAACTTATTTGAAGTCTATTTAAATTGTTTTTGAGATACTTCCTTTTTCTAATGAACCTTAAGATTTCTTTGTTTAAGATGGACAATGAAACCTGTCCAAAAAGTTTAACAAATTGTCCTCTAGGATACTTTTTAGATTGTTTTTAAATCGAGGAAAATTGGATAATGTAGTATCTGGCTTGCATAGTGAATAGCCTAAGTCACTTAATTGCTTGTCTATTGACAGCGTTTTTGGACGATGCAATTTGTAGATCAAGAAGCACACTTGAATGAAATAATTGGGATGTTTCATTCGACTACTTGACAGTATTTTGGAAGAATGTTGCTACATGTCTGCAAGAGTTGGTAGTCATCAGAACAATTGAGGAAAACCCTCAATTGTAAGTTGCTGTTTCACATGACTTCGCTCAGGGACATGAGTTCCTCAAGAATCGGCATTCCTTGGAATCTCTGCACTGGAAATATGAGCACAAAACGTGAAGCACACATGGCAGAGTAAGAGGGCAGCCCTCACACATTGAAATGTGGGTGGAAGGCGATGACTCATCACGGAACTTGAACAGCCTTTAGAGATACTTATTGTGGAAAGAAGACCAGTAGAAAATCTCCACGCTTCATCGAGTCTCATTATTAAGTTATACTCGAAGGGGTATATCAGTGTGAATGGAAGGCGCCGTGATGTTTCAGTTCTCTTGGTAGGCAGCTCCTTTTCTTCAAGTAAAAAACGACTTCTATTCTAGGTATAGAGAATTTATGCCTGAATGTTTCAGAATATCATCATTTCTCATTTCTAACCTTTCACTTCTGCGATCATTTTCTCTTCTTTTATTTTTGCTAAAATTGCATTCGCAATAATATGGTGGTATAGAATTATGCAGCATTAATTATATTATACTCCCGTGTTCAAATTTGCCAAGACTCACAAATCGTTTCAAACAATATACAATAATAGACGGATTTAAATCAAATTTGTCGTACTCTTTAAAATACTAGACGAGATGCTTACCACTTTTATTATTTCTATTATGGCTAGATAAGTAAGTTTTTTAGTTCCCCTGTAGAATATACAATCGGCTTTGATTTGAATACGTATACGATATATAAATATCTAATTCCTATCTATGTGATATCTTAAGTATATTACTTACCTATAAATTTAAATTTAACTACCAACCAAATCTAGTGGAAGATATCACTTTTTACCATGGCCAACCAATATTAAATTAACTAATGCTAATATGGCCATTTTATGCCCATATGCACCGCAGCACATTCATCCCAATTAGCTATTTAATCTGTTTCAACTTCAATATTCCTTAGGCACCGCAGTTAAAGACGTACTAAAACGCGTTTAACTTTAATCCACCAACATCTCGCGATTAAGCCGACAATTCTAACCGTAAAATTAATTATAGAGATCAATTATTTCAAGATTACTTTGAAAATTTATAATCAAACTATTGGTACCTACTTATCAGTACCTTTTAATATAGGACTAACGATTATTACAGCTGAGATGCCCATTTATTTAATATTTAAATTTGTTTGC
>JAHWXV010441897.1:0-11770 GCA_024586415.1 Phrixothrix hirtus
AATTAGGTGTATGTAAACTTTTGTCAGCTAGTTTTTAATGATAACGAAGGATAACATTTATTATTAGTTATAGACAATTTTTTTAAACTCTTTTTTGTTACATTTGAATTGGAATTTGTCATTTATAAATATATGTTTTTTACTTTTGAATTATTTATTTTTTTGTAGTAATTGTAAAATAATTGATTTATTGCTGTGGTGTATGTACACTTTTGTCTTTAAATGTATATGTACGAGGCTCGTCCAGAAAGTAAAGAACGTTTTGCTATAACTAAGAAAAAACAAAAGATACCATCACAAAACTTTATTTACATCACACTATCTTACTCAATTTTTCGATGTAATCGTAGTAGCTGTCAAGACATTTGTATCGTGTAACCAATTTTTCGATACCGATGTTGTATTTTTCAGCCGCAAAAAATCGGAGCCATGATGTTACTGCTACTTTGAGGTCTTCGTCGTTGTCAAACTGTCTTCCACCTAAAAACTCCTTCAATTTCGGAAACAAATAGAAATCACTTGGTTCCAGGTCAGGGCTATAAGGGGGATGCCCGAAATTTTCCCACCTAAGTCTTTGAAGTTCTTCCTGGGTTTGTGCACTGGTGTGAGGACGAGCATTGTAGTGGAGCAAAACCACCTTTAACGACAACATTCCGCGCCTTTTGTTTTGAATGGAGCGCCGAAGGCGTTTCAGATTTCCAATGTAGGCCTCTGAGTTTGTTGTACATTTCACATTTGGCGGGATTTTCTATTGGCATAGCTATTTTGAATGATCACAAAACACAAGCAACGAAACTCGGCTCACTGAGGCGGGAACCCGAGCTACCTGGTGCACATTCAATCGCGGTGATTGGGGATCGACGCTGCATGTGATGCGCAAATGTTCTTTATTTTCTGGACGATCGTCATATGTACTTTAAAAAATATAAATCTGTTTAAAACGGAAGCCTGTGTAAAACGGAAAAAATCATTGTCCCTTGGGATTCCGGTTTAGACAGTTTTCACTGTATATTGTTTCATCTTATACGCGGCTCTTATTATTCTTCATGTTTTACATTGACAATTGAATGTATGGCACCAATATATTTTAACAAATTGGGACTCAAGCATATATAGTTCGGTCCGGATGTTGTAACAGCAGTAGCTTTGAGTTCACTCAGACGCCACTAATTTGTTCTGTGGATATTCAATACTATTTATACTGTTCGCCAACTGTATCGTTAGGCTAGTTTGTTTCATGATACATGAAGCAATAGTAAAACGATAAACAACGAAAAATAAACCAGTTCCAAAGAAGGCAAAAACGTTTTTTTTTTGATCAACTACCTTGAAAAGATGAAACGGTAAATGGGCAGTAATATGCCAAATTTGACCAGCTGTAGAGTATTTCACAGGAAACAACACGGGTAACGAAGAAAAATGCACTGTTACAAATATGTTATTATATTAGCTAAAATTCATGTATTGGAGTTTGAATTGCTACATCATGCACCTTCTGTTGGTCTCCGGTGAGAAATGCGTCAGACTTTAAAGTGATTGTCGCCACAAACACTCGTTTTGAAGAGTTGGATGAATAGGCTGTTAAGGATGACGTAAGAGCCCTCGAATATATCTGGAATAAGTGCATTGAACTATCAAGCGACTAAGTTTTACAAATAAAATATTTGTCACCGAATCTTGCATTTTATTTACTAAATCGAAAACTATGTGTATTCATCCTTCCTCACATATTAGCATGAAATTTCTAAAACCAAAGGGAATAGAAATGTATAGAAGAATTTAAAATTCTTAAGTTGCGTAATATGAATACCCAATAACTACCACTTTCGATAATAATTTTAAGTGACAATTTTTTTGCGCAATAATAATAATACGTAAATGTTTGGAAACAGTCCATACAGATCATGTTTGTTAAAATATTTAGTAATATTTAAAGTATTTTTATGACTTAAAGAAAGAAATAAAACTATTAAAAATATTCCAGCCACCTTTACATTTCATTATATTTATTAATTTATTAAATTTATTAAGCGTAATTTACAAAAATAACTTTTTTGGTAATCATCTAAAATTCAAAACCTTCTAACCAAAGGTTTCGTCGAATCTTCAACACATGCATATTTTTAAAGCGGTTTAAACCACCACGCCGACAAATAATAAATTATTTTACTCTTGTTTATCTAATTTTTCACGTTACCGCTAATGGAATTTCCTATATTGCATTTTAAATTTTAATCTGTATAAGGGTTACAGTAGTCATAAAAAATTTATATATTCTGATGGATGCGAACAAACAAGTTTTATATAGAAAACTTTCTATGTTTCTTAATTAAGTAGTAGATAGGAAAAAGTTGAAATGAATTAATAGTTTTAAAACATTAATAGGTCAGTTATTTGTTATACTTGTTTTGTTTAATTCCTGGGATAATAGAATTTTAAAAAGTTTTATTAGGCGTAATTAGATACCCAAGATTTTTTATTTTTCTGGTAAAATAATTCAATTTTGCGATACCTAAGCCGTAAATAAGTCTGTTTGAAACCTATAACTATAAAATCAGATTATTCCATCCTTAAAATTGAAAAATTGGGAATCAAAAATTCACCTAGGTATACATTAAGTTGAAATGAACGAATATTTCATTAAACGTTTATTTTAGCTTACACATTATAAATTTTCTTATTACAACCTTAAATAGATCAATAAAAAGGTACTTATTGTTATTGATAAACTGCAGTACTTTATTACTTCTATATTACAAGTTATATTCTTTTTGCGCTTGCGACCTGTTTATATATTTACCGGTGATCTTGATTGTCACGTTATGATATATTTCCCGAACTGTTGTTATTTGTCATGATAACGCTACGATAACAGACACATTATGGTTCATAACGGCACTAGTAGTTATAAATAAAGTAAAGGTTTAATATCAAATTGTCGTAATTACTCGAAGTTGTTGTTAGCGCAAAAAATAGTGTACGACAAACGTTTGCAAAGTGCCTTAGTACAACAGGTCTCGAAAATTAACAAAACTCGACCCCTCGGGTCTCGTTTTCTAACTTTTTCTTAGCCTGTCAAAAGGCACTTACCGATCTTGTATCGTAACATACTATATTTATACACCCAGTGTAAGAAAATTACTTTGCAATTATTATGAATACGTACAGTTAGATTTTAAAAATTAAGAACCCTTGCGCGAATTTTCAGGTTTTTACTTTCTTTTAACCTATATAAAATATAGGTAAAAAGAGAAAGCATTGCTTTCGACCAAAATTTTCGATGTCGAAATTATAGTGAAAATATACATTTTCGGGTCTCCTGAATCCAAAAATTATAATTTTGAAAATTGGTATGTGTGTGTGCATGCGTGCGTGTTCGTGCCCGAGCGGAAGCGTGTTCGTGCCCGAGCGGAAGCGTGTTCGTGCGCGTTCCCGAGCGGAAGCGTGTACGTGTTGATGGGTGTGAGCGTGTCTATTTGGGTGTGGTGTGCGTTCATGAGTGTGTACGTGTGTTATGCGTTCATGTGTGCGTATATTCGTGTGTGTGCGCCTTTGAGCACCTTACCACGCGGACACAACAGAGCAGGATATCGCAAAAACGAAGTCATGGATAAACAAAATTTTACATTGGAGTTTTAGTCCATCAGAGCACGCAGCTGCAACAATTTCCCTAAAATCGCATAACCATAAGCTCCACTTTACTACCATCATTTTTTAATTTTCACGATTTTCTTAAAATTGGCTGTAACGATTTTTTTTAAACTTATTATGTCTTAGCCATTTGATTTCCTTTCAAATAATCTACATGGTTTCTCAAAGAATTTTCCATAAATAAGAGTAACCGGAAGTACTTTTACTGTTAACTCTGGTATGCAAAATTAAGAATTTGATTAAAATCGAATAACCGGAAGTACCACTTTGTTCCTGTTACTTGTAAATATTTTCCAAATCTTTTGATTTTCGCGATTTTTTCAAAATTGGATGTAACATTTTTTTTAACCTTATGATATTTCTTCTAGTCTAGGTGAATAAGTTGCTTATGTGTTTCGATCACGCCTCAAATGATGTCCATGTAAATCATAGTTACTTACTTGTCGAAACGCACTTTACTTTTATCAATTTTCTTACTTGTATACGATACGTTTATATTTAATTTTCACTTTTTAGCGATTCCGTTCATATGAACCCTACTTTTAATGTAGTCTTTAAATTTACAATTAATAAAGTCACTCATACAATATTATCTATGTAATTTTATTTATACATTCGACACATATTACCTTACGTTACTAATCTAGCTTAATACATGTCAATTAATAAATTTTATCAAGTATTGATTAATTTGTAAACAAATACATTTTTTCTTACTGTGATAAGGTATTTCATCATATCTCGATTTGCTGCATTTTTAGTTGGATTATATTACAGAACTATTAAGCTAACTACCTTTCTTTTTGAGTGCACTTAAAAACTTAGAATATTTAAATTTACATTAAACTTTTGGATAATCGCCAATATAATTTTCATTACTATAAAATTTAACATTTTACTCTTCGATACAGTACACGCATCTATTGATGCATAAGGACCTTAAATTCATTTTTGTCAATTACTTTTGTTACCAACTGCAAGATTATTTTATATGTATGAATACCACACAGATTCTCTCTGATTTATCTCAAATGGATTTTGAAACTTGTACTGTTGTTAGGATTAAATAAATCTGTTTTTATTGTTATTTATTTTTCATATTTCTGTTTATAACCATTTATTCCCTTTCAGGGATTCAGATAATAAGTTCTGACGTTTTATATTGCATCATACGAATATTCCTCTAGGTCATCTTAAATTTTAGCGCTTTATCTAATTCGATGATGCCTAACAGAGCATTTCTTTCTTTCAGCATTCGTATTCTACAACTTACTTCCGGAAAAACAGAAGTCTAAACATACTGCACAGTTTTTAATTCAGCGTAAGCTACATCAGCCCACTTCCCTACTCTACGATATTTCAAATAAGCATGCATTCCTTTATTTTCTTATAAGCTGCGAATTGTTTCTGCCATTCTAACATGTCAATTTTCTAGTCTTGAATAATTTTGTCAAAGTTATAACAAATTTTATTATATTTCCAAAAGGGAGACAACATCATAAATAATAATTGAATTTGGGCATCGATAAACAATGTCAAAATAAAAATAAGCTAAAGCAGAGAATTGAAAAATTTAATAAAATGCAGGGTGTTCTATTTAAAAAAATTATAGCCCTTAATATTCTACATAGGCTTATAATAAAAGAATTATCAGGAGGTATAGTCTAACATAGCGAGACCATTTCATAACTTGAGACTCACCCTATGTAAAATATTTAAATTTTTATTAAATATTGACATCCAAAATTTAAAAATAATATTACTATAATATATTATTTCGAGATAAAAAAAAAGTGCCATTACACTTAACAAACATTAAGCTAAGGGATTCCTTTTCATCAATTCAATATCAGAATCCATCGTATCTTTGACTAATTCATGAAATGTTATTTTAGATGACCAATTTAATTCCTCTTTTGCTTTTGTAGCATCACCTAGTAATAAATCCTAAAATATAATTGAACTAATAATCATAAAAAGGGAATCAAAAATAAAGAAATTACTACTTCAGTTGGACAAAAGAATTCGATATTTACTTTAATCCTAATTATTCAATTAAATTTTTCCTGTCCTATTTCATTTAATCCTTTACCTACCCAAACAATTGTTTTCCCAATATAATCTAAGGCAGCGTCAACAAATTCACATATTCTACGTGTTTCTCCAGACGCTATAACATAATCTGTAGAAATTTCTTTTTGAAGCATTAACCACATTGCCTAAAAACAGCAGATAATATCTAATAATTTGTTATATATCCGTATTTTAAAGTTATCTACTTCATTTTTACCTCAACATAATCTTTAGCATGAGCCCAATCTCTTTTTGAATCCAAATTACCTAGTTCCACAGAATCAGCAAGTCCCAAATGAATTTTAGCCACCACTCATGTAATTTTTCGTGTTACAAATGTTTCGCCATGCTGTGGACTTTCATGATTAAACAAAATGTCATTACTAGCAAACATATTGTAAGCTTCTCGATAATTTGTTACTAGCCAGTAAGCAAATAATTTGGCACAAGCTTAAAAATTTAAAACAAATTAAAGTATCTGAATGCACGATGTTTAGGTATTTATTTATACCAAGTGATCCTAAAGTGTTGAAGTCAGTTTGCATAACGCGTGTTAGTATTTTGGTGACTTTTAAAGCCCAATCATAATTTTTGAAATTATTTGTATTTGTTACTTTTCCCACAAGGTATGCCACTGGTATTAACAAACAAGTTTTAGGAAAGAAGACAGGTTAACAACTTTTAAAATATTTTATTTCGGTGGCAAATCAAACTGTCTTCAACCTTTTTGGATCACCCTGTATTTTAATAAACAGGTTTAATGAATATATTTATTTCAATTACCACATTGAAAAATACACTGATGAAATAAAATCGCAATATTTCATTCCAAATAATTAAAATATATTACAACATCGCAAATATAACATCAATAAGGGCTATGAACTATTTAACCACACTTAATAGAAATATTGTGGGCTACCGATTAGTAATTACTGATTAAATTTTGGAATCAAGTTACCATGTAACAATGTTACATTTGACACTTTTTGCAGCTGTTTCTAATTTTCACGAAATGTGTTTTTCTGACGATCTCTTGTTCTTTTTGAGTTTGGTTAGTATCTTTTCAATTCCAATTCATCTGTTTTGAGTTATTTTGAAGGTGTTAATTATGGCTGGAGTTCAACAACATAGAAATTACCATTAGTTGAGCGAATTTGTTAGAGGACGAATTGTTGGCTTTGGGAAGAGTTGTTTAGTTTAGAGAAATTGTGAATCATATTAACCGAAACCAAACCACTGTTATATGATGTTACCAAGCATGGAGCAGGGAAGGCCAAGAACAACCCAAAAGAGAAACCGGAGATCAAAGATGGACAAATGTGGTACAAGACCGACAACTTCGATTAATGCCGATAAGTGACCGATTTTCTACTACAAAACACTCCGAATGGTTTGCCATCGTATCCGATCATTTGACTTGATTAGAGTGCTTTTATAAACAGAATGAAGACATACATCTCAGATGGCCATGTTTATTCCAAGTTAACATTGGTATACATGGAAGAAGCTTAAAAAATTGGTTTTCAAATGCTTTAAATCTTTATTAGAGTCCTAAGGAAGACAAAATCATGACCTACAAGTGGCTGTGCGTGCCATTTGAAAATGCAAAACTTGGTTGTTCGCTTATCTGCATTTTTATTTAAGGTTATGCGATTTTGGTGGGGACTAGCCTTGCAAATGTTTATATATTTGTTTAAATTTAGATTTGCAGTTATAATCGTTTTTCACTCATGTAATGGTTATATTCATTTAGAATTTAAACTTCTCACTTTATAGGATATCTCTTAATCTTTATTTTAATTTTATTAGACTAATTTAATCTTAATCTTATTCACTAAATAAAAATTGATTTGATTCACATATCTTACTTGCAGGGTTATATCAACACATAATCATTTGTTATATACCTACCAACTTCCATAAAAATCGCAACACATGGAAGTTGTTAATCGATTTTAATGAAAGATTCTGAAAATACCTATTTTGATGAAATAAAGTAATGATTAAAATTTTAATAAAATCTATCAGTTGTTTTTCCTAATTTGATTGTTTGCACCTACATATATGGTAATAAAAAATTTTATGAAATAAAACAATTGGTATGTAATAACTGTCAATTTTGCAAATTGTTAGACCACTATTGCCTTCTGAACATTTAAGAATGACAAGAATTTGTCAACATAAAGGTTATCGGCAGTTGAATGATTTTGAAAATAACCATATTATTGCCATGACACGGGCCGGACCTTCACTTAGACATTAATGTCTTACTGGTAAAAATTTGCTTTTTATGCTTTATTCTTTTACTTGGTATTTTAAGCCTAAACAGAACAAATCATTTTATAAATTTTAATTTTAAATTGTGACCATCTAAAATAAATGTACACTTAAACGATAATTCTTTAAACTTTCACAAAAAAGCTGATTAGTTCTACTATTCTGCTCTGTCCCAATATTATAGTATTGCCTAAATTGTATTTCAAATTTTAACAAAAACTTGGAGGTATTTTTGGCACAGTAAAACAATGCATCTCTTTTAAAATCTTTTAATTTTACATATTTTCTATATGGAAGTTTAATGGTTTTTTGAACCAACCGATACTAAATATTTAGAACAAACTTAGTCACTAAACTTTCAACAAAAATACCACTTAAATTCAAATATAACTCACATAACACGAAAAATTTATCAATTAGTAATATAAAGTTGGAACTGGTTGGAACAAACGTGGCGACCATTCGTACTTAAGACTAAAATCACGTGTGACCAATAAAAATGAAGACATTTATTGTCTTCACTCTGTTTATAAAGGCACTCTAGGCTTAATATCATATCGACCACATCTAGTGCTACGGCTCACTCAATATCGACAGCAATGTTTGGAACGATATAGGCTAAGACTGAATTGGCATCTTCAGTGGCACAGAGTAATATTAGTGATGAGTCTCGCTTCTATTTATGAATACACAATAGTCGCATATGGATCCGAAGAAGGCGTGGAGAAAGGAGTAATCCCCAGTTCTTTGTTGAAAGACCTGCACACACCACTGCAAAACTTATGATATGAAGTTGTAATGCTTATGGGGCTAGATCCTTTGACAACTCAGCGGTATATTGAGGAAGTGTTAGAATCCCATGTGCCTCCTTTCCTAGAGCAGATGGAAAACTCGCTTTTCCAACAGACAATGCTTGTCCACATGTCGCAAGAACTTGTTCAAACTTTTTTCAAGAAGGTAACGTGAACCTGATGCCATGACCACCTAGATCTTGTGACTTATTTTCGATAGTGCATCAGTGGCATATGATGGAGAAGAGATTGAGGAACTTAAGTAACCCTCCGGAGACACTAGAAGATCTTTGGAATAAATTTCAGTTTGCTTGGCATGCAATACACAATACCTCAGGTAGGCACAAGCCATCTGCTGGATTACATGCCACAGCGAGTTTGGGAGTGTGTAAATAAGTGGGGTGGCTGAATACATTATTAAAAAATGTATTACCTTTTGTAATCTTTCTTTGAAAATATAACTGATTATTACCTTTCTGTAGCTACAAATATCCAGCAAGTTTGGTTAAAAAATTCGAATCTCTTATTGGTGTTGCAATTTCAATGCAACTAACAGAGAGTATATAATTAAACGTTCAAAAATGTTCTTATTCTATAAATTGTTTGCTAAAATTTTAAAAAAATTAGATACATCAATACTCTTTCTGCTGTGATAATTTTTAAAATAACTAGGCTAGTACAAAAATTATTATGCTTTTTACCATCCGGTATAAATTCGTTTGGAAAGTTATGAGAGTGATGTGCTATTTGGGCTGAAATGTGATTACAAATTTATATAAGCTTTTACAATATATTTTTGCATAGCCGTTTAATTGACCTCTAAAACTCCCTTATTTTGTCTTTTATATTGTAAAATCAGTTACTCCTGGGAAGCGAGTTGATTGGTTTAATGATTAGCAATACTTAATTTCTAGTTCGATTCATAAGTAATGTGTTGGAACCCTATGTGGGAGTTGCCAACATAAACATTATTATATTTAAAAATATCAAAATCAAAAATAAAACACACTAATAACAATAAATTAAATAAAACTAGAATTTAATAAATAAATTAATGCAAAACGATCTTAAAGTCTATAATTTATAATATTTACATTTCACTTTTGTAATAATGGAATTTGTGGTTGTCTAGAACAAAAATGTATTTCCAGTATTAATTAAGCAAATTTAGTGACTGGCAAAATCTATCTTTAAAAATTTTAGAAATTTATAAAGATCTTTTTAATGTATTTTTAGGTATTTAAAATGTTTCGAAAATTTTACTCCTCGGTTGGAGCTTGCTTGATTCCAGGTCCTTTGGTTTTACGAGCCAATTAATACTTTATTAATGAATTAATGAAGGACTTAAACACCAGTCGACAAACTAATCCTTCTAAATTATACATATTTATTAATGTAAAGCAAATAATTAACTCTCAACCAATGATGAGCCCGCAAACGCCAAGGTTTCACATCACTAGAGAAGCGGTGTCTGATTTTATTAATGACAACTGTGAATAAAATTCAAAATATTGTTAATTCTAATTTATCCTAAAAGGAATAGAAATATAAAAATATTTTAATATATTTTTAAATATCTAAAACTTTTAGAAAAATACGATCCTAGGCTGGGGCTCAATCCCAGGTCCTTTGACTTTACGCGTCAATACTCAATCACAGAGCTAACAAGGAACTCGAATACCTTTAGGATAAATTACTATTAATTTAATATTTTGAAGTTTATTCACAGTTGTAGTTAATAAAGACACCACCTCCCCAGTCAGGTGGCGATAAAATTTTAATTTTGCCCGACTTTTTCGATTTTTCCAGATAAAATCCTTAGATTTTTAAACTCTCTTTAAAATGAATATATTTTCCTGTCATGGATAAAATATTATAGACATCTACACCAATTTTAGATTATAAATTATAAGTATGTATACGTAATATGACACTAATTGCGGTTTTAAATGCACAGTGCAGGGTATGTAAATCGCAACTACCCAGATCTAAAATTATAGGACAGTCTTCGACAAAATTTGTTTGTATTTCTTCCTTTAAATCACGCAAAAACTTAAAATTTACATTTGGGCCATCCATAGAAATTTGCAAAATGTTTATTGAATTAATTGGCACTAATGCTTCACGAAATGCCTGTACCATTTCAATTGCAGTTGTAGAACCCAAAAAGGCAGAAGTATAATATCTAGTTACAACTTCCTTTTCATTTTCATCCCAGAATCTTACAGTTATATCCATCTACTGTTTTTGAGAGGTTTTGTTTAATGATTCGTCAAATCCTATTACAATAAGATTACATTGCAAAACTTCTGATTCTAACTCTTTCTTGAAATAATGTGCTAAACCATATGCTATAGTGTAAACAATTTTGTCTCTTTGAAGTTTCATTTTATTTGCTACTTCACTATCGGGAAACATGTATTTAAAAATTTGTGTAGACTTACCTGCAGTTCACATAGAAGTGTGAGTTACTACGGTGTGCAAGCACCATAAAATTTCTGCTTTAGTAAGGTTTTCGCATAATAAAAAAGTTTCTAAAACATTTTTCTTGACTGATTCACTGTTTTTTGGTACTGGTTGTATAGGAGTTGAATTTACTATAGAGGAAGTGCTAGGTTCAATAGTGTTGATGGCTATTAAGCGTTGAGAATTCCCTTCAGATGATTTTGATTTATAAGTTGCAAAATAAACATTAAGTGTAATTGTAAGTTTTGAACTATTAATTTGTTTAATGTTTTTTCCTGCTGAACTTGTTAGTGCTCGGCGTCCCATGTTACTTAAAGAAAATGTACACATACAAACTACACAATATGCAGAAAACGTTTCATTTTGAACTTCGCGCACCCAACAAAATTCCGGATTATTTTTCCAATCCATATTAAATATCATTTTATTAGATATGATTAAAAATAAAAAGAAGTACCACTAAAAATAAATTACAATCACAAAACTTTTCAACTTCGCGTTTTAATTTT
>JAHWXV010441919.1:0-10228 GCA_024586415.1 Phrixothrix hirtus
CCCTTTGATGTTGTACAAATTTTATTTGGGACATTTTTTCGTACAACCCTTACTTTTTAAACTATTTCGTTGTCTCAAGATAAATGGGACACCCAGTATGAAAACTAATTATCTTGAACGCCACCTCATAATTAACTTTATTGAAAAATTATATTAAATATTTTGTTGTATTTAATAAGAACTATTTTGTGGATAACTCCTGAATAAAAATATTCATTAGTTGTTGAATTCTGCTATGTCAAAGTTTTAACCTTTATTTTTTAAGGAAAACCGTTATGTTTTGGATTATTATTGCATAAGATGTTTTTATTTGTATCAATGTCTTCCATCACCTGTTATAACCTGTATATTGTTCTGGCAAATTTTGCTTAAAAGTAGTAGGGGTGAAAGTTATCGAATTTGAATAACAAATTGTTTATTTTTAAGTGTACATATTTCAAATTGATAATGTGTTGCTAGAGAAAATAACTCCCACACAGTTAATTACAAAACTTTTGAAACAAAATAAAAGGATTATTATTATTTGCTTATCTTGTAAACAATCAAAGAGTACAATCATCGAATAGTTTTGTGTACTTTTGTAGTTACCAAGTATAAAATGCAGAGGTGAATTCAAAACTATACAATGTAGGAAAAAATGTATTGTGTTGGGTTTATACTAATAAATTAGGTCAAAAACATCCATTCATAACAGTTCAGCAACAAAAATTTCTGTTTTGTTGCTTTTCTATACACTTATAAGCTCAACAGTGCAAACAAAATATGAACTTTCATTTGCCGACTGTCATAAATGGGCAAATTCGTGTTTTGTTTTTGTCCTGTTTGCTTAGTGTAAACCAGCAATAGAATTTTTTGTTGAACATCCAAGATGTGTCTGCTTTAACATAATGCTCCCATATTTCTCGTACATTTTCTATTGTATCCTTTGTGTTTCTTATATTAGTTATTTTTGACTTCAAAAATTAAAGAACAAAATTATAACCTTTTAAAAAATTTGAATACATCAGTATGACATTGATGTTAATAGTATGCAGGGTATCCCAAAAATAACGTGCATCACGAAGACTTTTAAATATTTTTCAAAAATGATTTTTAAATTTTGAAAATTTAAATGATATAATTTGCTCTAAATGCAATCCTATCTATTAAATAAATGGAATTATGAATTGAACTATAGGAAAAACGTTTTACTATAATTTAATACTGCTTATAAAAACCCATAATATATGTTTAGAACATGTTTGTAGTAATTTGACCTATAAAAGTTCTTTGGTCTTGTTTACTTTCTTTGAAATAACTTAAAACAATTTTAAGTAGTTTGTTACACTTTAATATCTAATTTTTAAAAATATTGATTGTTTCTTATTGTTTCATGCCAAAACGATTTGTTAAAAACACAAGATTCTAAATTGTTTTATCTTATTGTTAAGACATGAAATTAATACAATTAATTTTTTTTTAATATTTATAATATGTTCAACAGAGATATTCTAAAACAAAATATCCAATTCGTTTTACACACACCAATATTATTCCCTAAAAACTGCTATTGTAAAAAAGACAACCTGAAAATGCATTATTTATTTATTTATTTTGCTTTGCAAAAACTATTTTTAAATTTTTCGGTGATAAATTTGCAGAATAAATATTTTTAAAAACAAACATATGTTCCATACTTCAAGATTTAATGATGAGTAATACACATCAATGGCAACGAATTAAGATAAAAAAGAATGTCTTCAATTTTATGTTCAATTATTAGAAAGTTTCAGTGCCATTGAATGAGCTTATTTATAAAGAACAAAATTCCTAGTCACTTAAATAGTTTAGATATTAGACCATAGAAAATTGTTTTAATCCACATAGCACTAACATTTCTGTTTGGTATGAAATTTTCACATTATTGACCTCATGTTTTTAAGTCAAATATTCAAATGACTACTTACAAGATTTAAGCAGACTTAAATAATATTGTTTCAACAAGATGGTACTACAGCACAAATTTTTCTGAAAGGTTTATTTTAGGATTTGGTGACATCCAGTGGCTTTCAAAACATTGGATTTAAGTGTTTTTAATTTTTTCTTACCTTAAATGTAAAGTATACAAAACTGTCTCCAATAATTTAAGGACTGAACTTTTCCATAAAACTGGAAATAAAGAACATATGCTATTTATTATAATACATAGTAGGTACTATAATTTATTAAACATTTACAACGGTGTATAAATCATTTAAAAAATGCTATTTAGAATGAATCATTTTAAATAGTAATTGTTTACAAACCTATTGGCTAATCCTATATGTTTAAAAAGTATTTAATTTAAAATAATTCTGCAATAAGTAATTTTTTAACGAAGGATAAAGATATGAATCAAATAAATGTTCATCTAATTTTTTATAGCTCACTGTTTTTAAAAAAGAAAATTTATACAGTTGTAAAAATATCATATTTTAAACCTTATAAACAGTTTTTAAAGTTAGTAATTACATAATGTGTATTTTTTTAAAGAGTGAAGCATCAAGGTCATTCAGATTTTATTGCTTGTTTTAAATTTTGTGCTTGCTATTTTAAATATGTATATAAAAAATATTTAGCCATCCATTGGCAAATTAAAGAAATAAGTAAGACAGAAAAATGATGGATATAAAAATAAATAAATAGCTTTTTGCACTCCGGGACTAAAACGCTACATTTAGTCATTTATTTTCATGACTAAAATTTTACTTTAGTCCCAAGAGAGATAAAGTAAATCCATAATAACAACAAAAATTAACGAATTAAAATTGCATATTGCTGAAAGCATTACTATAGTGTTTCACAAATAAAATGTACATAGTATTTGCCTGAAGCATGTATTAATAAATCTAATGAACTGTCAATGTCAAAATCATGCAATTTTATGTTCTTTAGCTCTTTTGATTTCAAATGTTTTGAAAGTGCAAAGAATAATGTGTATGCCTCAGGACTAAAGTGCTTTTTAATCCTTCAAGAGATTATTTCTCTCTCAGGATTAAAAGAGGCATTTTAGTCCCTTAGTATATAATATATTATTAAGCAAATGTTTTTTTTTAAATTGTTCTAAAAGAATTTATTGTACTTTTAAAATCTTAAAATATAATTTGTAATTCACTGACAGATGACACTAAAGAATATATAACCTAACAAGCAATAATGAAATGACAATAATGTTTGTAGCACATATTTCTAAGAAGCCGCAATTTTTACAATTTCAGTAATTTTGATGACCTTGATGGTTCAGAATTAAAAATACCAATTCCACACCATTTTGTGCATTTTCATGACCCATATTCAAATCTCATTTATATATGATAAAACAGACTCTCTTACACTTGGTGGTACTTAATTTTTACAAAGAGAACCATATTATTTAATTTTTTTACTTGGAAAAAATTATTGAAATTATTTCATATGTTTAGATTCATCAAGTGATTAAAAACAATGTATAATTAATGTGAACTGTATTATTATTAAGTTATGATTTAATATATTTGCAGTAATTTTTTGAAACCTTTAAAATGAGTAACAATGCAGATTTTATTTTTGTGAAATAACTGTATCTTTTAATTAATATGTTGATATTTCAATATAAAATATACAGGGTTTGTAAGTACACTGATAACACTTGTGAGCTGATTCTTCCTGTTAAAATAACCAACATTTATATGAACAATGATCTAATAATGTGATTTCCTAGATACTGGTGGTTAAAGAGGAGATGAACAATGATGAATTTCATTTATAAAATATTAAATGAATAGCACTGCAATAAATGAGGAGAAATATTAATTTAATAAAATTCATAATAAATGCGCAAAATGGCCACTTTGATTCACACAAAAATTAAGACAAAACAAAATACTTTATAAACACTTTGCAGCATATTAATAGCATTTCCGATTTATATGCACTGCACGGGTGTGGTGCATATTAGCTGCTTTCTGTTTATAAAAAATAGTATCAAAAGTAGGAAAACTGCAAAATATTGTACTTTTTTGTAAAAGGAAAATGGCTAATGTGCACTGCACTGGTGTAATAAAGCAAATCGGAAAGGCTATAAGTCTATTTCTAAGTAATAAAATAGTTATTTTTGATACAAGTGCGCTGTCATACTATATTTCAGGTCCAAGATCAATTTTTACAGAACTCGGCTGATGCCTTATTCTGTAAAGCACTTGAGGACCTGAAATGTGACAGCACACGAATATCAAACAAATTTTTTTGTGTACGTTTAAGCATATTTAAAAAAAACACTAATTTACTATAATTTTTGAGGTTAATTGTGATACTTGTCAAATTAGGTATATAAACGGAAAAATTATATATTTAGTTATTTACCACTTTTCTGGTTATGTCTTTTAAAAAACAAATACAAAAATGCATTTTCAGTCCTCTGCCATAAAATATTGATGGTATCTATCCATCATAATTACATAATGTTCTTTAAGGGGGTGCATACTATTGTGATCAAAAAGATGATGCTTTGTCAAATTTGGAATAAACAGGATTTTATAGCATCAAACTCAGTATTGCTATCACAAGAGTTAATTGTAGATTGATTGTAAAAAATTTGCTAAACATACCTGTTAGAAATTAAAAGAAATTAATTAATTCAAAATAAAATAAGACAAATCAAACACAAAATAAGATAAATCCGGAAATATAAAATAAGAGGTAAACTTAATAAAAAGATGCTTATCTGTAACATAAACAGAGCTGACTAAGAAAAACCAAGAAAATCACGGTTTCACAACGCCATGGATGCAGCAGCAAGTTAATAACCAATCAAGGGTGAATATAAAAAAATATTAAAAAAGTTTAAGGGAGTTTCAGTGGAAAGTGATTATTATAAAAAATATTAAAAACGGAAGACATTTGGTGAACATCATTCCTAATAATTAAGATAAAAAGGTCACTAAAAAGTAGGCCTTATTGAGTTAAAGCTGAATTAATTGTTATAAAAGAGTACAGCCTACGCATAGTTGCTAAAAGAAAATATTAAAAATTGGATACACTATTAAAGTCACCAAGACAAAGGAAAAGAAGAATTAATTGACCCAATTAGACCACAAAAGGCCACAACAACATAAATAGTATAAGAAACGGCATAAATCATTGTATAAGGAATGAAAAATGAAAGTTAGAGGACAAAGTAATTGCTAGTATTAAATTCAATCTGTTAAACATTTCTAGGCATTTGTTGTGAACACAAAGGAATAATCAAGATAGGACGATTGCAATCGTATGGTCCAAATCCATTAACATTTGGATAAGCAAATTACGAAGCTAAAGTAAGACATAACAGAACAACAACGCTCAATGTGAAAGTAAATATTGTAAACTAAGTCGTGCACATTTTAATTAATTGATAAATAAAAAACTTATCTGTGTTAATTTGATTAAATTTATTTAGACGTTCTGTTGAAATATAAATATGGTTAAAATTAAACCTACTTACTTATCTAATTAAATGTGTTTGTATTACCGAAAGCTTCATAGTTTTATTAACTCAAATAAAGTCAAAATAAATTAGAAGAATTAAAAATCATAATCAATGTAAAACTTATGTATTTATTGAAAACCAGAAGGGTACACTACAAGTGTATTCTATATTTACATCTTTGATTTTGCAATAAAATTCAAATAAATTAAACTTAACATTGGATAATAAGTAAAAGTGCTTTTATAATCAAAATACAATAACGCCTTTGAAAATATTATTCTAAATTATAATGAGAGGGGTTGTTTATATTTCAGATTGGACAAAGCGAGCATTTTATTGCTGCAACAAGCTAAGATAAAGATAAAATTTAATATCAAATAAATACACGGGATTAAAATTAGAAACCAAACTAGGGGTAACTGTAGTAAAAGTAGGCCGAAAAAGGTAAGCTATAACAATACTTTTGTCGGTTTCAAAAAATTGATTTTTTCAATTAGCTGATTAAGTTCTATATAGTTTCAGGAAAAATTTAATTCAAACCTCATTTAAATATTTGCAAAATTGACAAAGTTATGAATAAAAATATGAGAGCGTGCACAACGACTCACATACTCTCGACTGACAATCATTTCCACTTTGTACTTGTCCTTTCCAAGTATAAACCAAAAATATTTCATAGCTTTCTGAGCAGTGTGCATCGGTCAAACATATAACACCAAATAAAATTACAGTCAATCAATCGTATCACCGTCACTATACCATGGTTGTCAGATTTCTTTAAGATGATATTTTGCTATTTTCATGGCCATGCAACAGGTGGATTTTTTGTATGTAATTGTTTCATTTGTCGTCAGAAACATGAATGACGAAAAGCTAATTGAATCAGTGTGGAAGTATCCCATGTTTTATTTTTATTTATTTTATTATATTTTTATTTATAATAACTACAGGAATCCCCTTTTTACACAGTATATATACACAAACAATGAATATTAATTGTACATGAGACAACACAACGAGCAAATTATAATACTAATTAATTTCTGGTATTTGAAGTTTACATTTTTTTAAATTTGTGATGGGTTATACATAAATAAATCAAACCAAGGAAATTTTATATAAGTATTTCCAAGTGCAGTTAATCTAGTAATGGAATTATTTTATGCAATATTAGACTTGTGTGTTTTAATCGTAAATATAGGTGTGGTTTTGGTAAGGCAACAGTTACCTAGAACATTTAAATCTAGCGATTCAAGAAGTACAGGACAGTCTATATAATTATTGATTATTTTATGTAATATACACGTCACAAGTTTTCCGACGAGCTTTTAGAGAGTGAATTTCCAACATTTCCAATAGAAGTTTATAAGTACCATTTACATGCCGAATACCTAGCTTGAATTCTATAAGACGTAAAAACTTTTTCTGGACACCTTCCAAATGATTGCTAGCACACTCAGTGTACAGCGACCAAATTACCGAGCCATATTACAAATAACAACACACCAGCGAGCAGTAAAGAGTCTTCAAACATTCTATACTAAATTCATTGCCATATCGAACCAAGTTTAAATGTCTTTTGAGAAAAATGCAGTTTTGCTCAATGTCTGCATGATAACTGCATCAAGTTCTTAATATTTTTGGATGAAATTTGGAAGAAATATTCTTCATAAGATTCTCTACAAACTGTGTGGGGCTTTTTTTTATTTTCCATCTTTTTTTTATAACAAAAAGAATGACCAAATTTTAAAGCAAAATCATAATTTTTTCTTTAAAGTTACATAACTTTGTGAATTTTTAGAAATTCAAAAATCCCCCTTGACAGTTTGTAACTATAACACTTCTGTACAAGAAAATATTTTTGTTTCTTAGATGGACTGAACCTACACAACTAAATGATGCAGACACTGTGATCATGTTTTCGCATCACTGGTTTACACAATTGGTCATAGTAAGCATAATTATTTATAAAAATTACTTTTCTTTTTTATTTAATAAACTAGAAGAAACGAGGATTAAAAAAAGCGCGCATTGATTGCTTTATTACTTACTGAGAAAAAATTCCCGAAAATAAGATACTTTTTTGTGCTGCAAAGGTATGTACCCCTTTAAGTATCCCTACAAAAAGAAATCGGCAGAATTTAGGTTGTGATTGAACAGGCCATGGTGCCTGACTTTGGCTATCAATCCATCTCTCAGCATATTAATTATTTAATAACTGTTATGCCATGCATCTAAAGTGTCTGTTTCACATGAATTTCTTGTCAGTAGAGGTGCATGCATATTTTAATTCAACCGGGTCTATTTTCTAGAAATTCTCTATAAATGGACCCTGTCATGATGGTAAGCAAATAAGACCCATTAAGACATTGTTAATAATGCCTACCTAAATGGTTAGGCTAAATTGTTGTTTGTAATGTTTCTGAATTATTACATATGGGTTCTCATCTGCCCAATAATGGGCGTTATGTAAAGTAAATAACATCAACCTCTCAAAAGTCAACATTTCAGCTCACGTTCTCTGAAACCATGTACAGAAAATAAAATAGATGATCTAATAAAGATCGAATTTTATTTGCACTGATTTGGTTGCTAGATCAAATGACAAAAACAATTCAAATACTGTAAAATACGCAAAACAGATAGCTGACATAAATATGAAATATAAATGTGTAACTTACCCTTAGATATTGATTGGGCAACAAATTTTTCATTCTTTCTGAAAGAAATTGTGGCAAGAATAACTTATGCATGCTGCAAATGACACTAGAAGTGAGTAAATGCAATAAATGAGCATGAGAAGTAGAACACTTGTAAATCAGGTGACAACTGATTATAATATGAATATCAATAAGGTTAAGAAGTTTATGATACAAATTAAATTGTATACAGTGCCATCGAGAAAAAGTGCAGACCACCGGACAAGCAACCAAACTTACAAATTGGTGGTACTGAAAATAAAAATTAAATAATATTAAAGTTACCAGATAATTACTTTGCTATAGGCATTATTTACAATGACATTTATAATTGGTAATTAAAATTATGTAATTTGAATTTGTTTATTTGTTGTTAAAAATGAATTATAACGTTTTTCATTTGATGTAGGTTAAAACAGTATCCACTTTTCAATTAAAAATAATTAGAACATTAGAACATAGGTAAAATATAGATGTATGCCTCTGGTTGGCATCTTGTTCTTCTGACTAAGAAGAAACAGACTAGCAATAAATTTTTACTGTTCTGGATGTACTTTTTTTCTGTAAATACTATATTGTTTATGATGCTGTTCTATACTTGTGAATATTATAAAATGAGGTACTTGTCAGTTTAAAAATTGTTCTTGCTCAACTTCAACATCGTGTTAGTAATCTGATTGAAAGTGTTATTATTCACTTTTAAGTCACAAAAGGCAATGTGTTTGAAACAATTTGACAGATGCCTACTTTTCAATAGTGATACGTACATTATATTTATGGGGACTTTCACAATTATAAATCATAATAGCATAGGTTTTTGGCACAAATTGTAACTTTTATTATATTAAGCTTTAAACATTTTGAAAACACATAATTTTCAAAACATTCAAAGTTTAGTATAATAAAAATTATAGAATTTATACCAAAAACCTATTTTATTATACTTACCTTAATTTATGGAAAGTTATTTACATGAAAAAGTGGTCACAACTTGGAAATGGTGTACATTTTGGAAGTGAACCAACCTACCTTTACCTGATATAAAGGATCTTAAATTCCCTATCACATAAATCGATAAAACTAAAAAGATACGACGAAAAAGAAATAGTGTTCTCTAATATAACCATGAGCGGACATTTTAAAGTGCAGAATTTACATCAATGACATTTAGATTTTATAAATGAAATTCATGATTCTTTGTTGCCTCCTTAACCACCAATAACCAGAAAATCATTATTGAACTATAATATAATATTTTTGATTATTTTAATGAGAAAAATCAACTTACAAGCATAAGCAATGTACTCATGAATTATCCAATGTAGTTCAAAAGAAAGGAAATACAAAGTTATTAAAAATAACATTTGATTTTTTGCAAATAACTCAAATATGGAAGCCCTGACCATTTATCTATTAAAATTCGATTTGTTTAAATTTTACCCATATAAACTACTACTTCAATAATACTACAATGAATTTGGAAATTTATCAATGTTATTCAATTAGTTCTATTGGTAGTTTTGGAGGGGGGGGGGGATTAATTTATGCATAAGCTAAATAAAAATATATAAGGCTGTGAGAATGTGAAACATATAATAAGTTACCATTTGCTGCCTCCTTCTCTTATGTATGTATATTTAATCTATATAATAAATATACAGGATGTCATTAAAATTAATGCAAAAAAATATATAAATACAGTTGAACATGCTTAAAATGAGCTTGGTTATAATGAAATTTCATTTTTGGTAAACATTTATCAATTAATGTTTTGAATTTGTACTATTTACTATTTACATTGAACATACTTCCAGGAAGCAACAAGTAAAAATTTAAATACTTTTTTCGTTTTTAGTGAATTTTATAAGGAAATAGTATCTCCAAAATTATTTAACTAGAAGCTGATGTAATTGTAAAGAAACTTTATTAGTAAGTTTTCAGAAATTTCCTGCAGCAAATATTTCATTGTCTAAAGATGTTTACTCGAATACATAGGTGTCCGCAAATAACAATCACTTCTTTGATTATAATTTGTGACATTTCTTACTCAATTCCAGGGGGGGGG
>JAHWXV010441929.1:0-11137 GCA_024586415.1 Phrixothrix hirtus
CGGGGAATGAATTTTTCTAAAATATTTTTAATTCCTAAAATATACAGAAATCTTTATAATTCTATTTTCCTTTATGGACTAATTACTTTTCATTAATATAAGTATATATTTATATATATATAATATGGTAACCAGTTATAATTAGATTTCCCTAAATTCAGACCTTTCCACCAAAAAATTAAAGACATCTGTCAAACAATTTCAATATGGCCACCAAAAACTTAGGGAGGTCACGGAACAATTCAATATGGCGGACAAAAGTAACTAGATTTCCAGTCAAAAATCTCTAGATTTCCCACTAAATTTCCGAGATGGCCGACAAAAATTTGTCATTTTAATATACATTTGTTTTGACACACCCTGTGTATTTATTTTGAAAAGCTCTGCGTATGTTTCTTGAACCAGCCTGTATATGGGTAACGTCATGGGTTTCTCCGAGCGCAAGGGGGTGTTCTAGAAGCAGCTATCTACATCTATCGTTTCTCAGACGCAAATGCGTAAATTTATTAAAGGGTTGCTTGGTTAAATTATTCGTCTGTTCATATATCTGATTAAATGAAATTGTTTTAATTCGAGTTTTTTGGCAATTTAAGCACTGTTGTAAGCTATATAATAAAACAAGTAGCGATACTATATACCTTTAATGTTTTAATTTATAGAGTTTTTTGCAAATTTCTTATTATCTTTCCTTTGCTTTTACGTTTCAACTAAACAGTCATCATCAGAATTATAAAAATTTTTTAAGGAAATGCATGAGTAAAAATAGAACGGTTATAGTATATAATATCAAACATTTTTTCAATCCATTTTTATTTACTTATTAATAACATGGAATTTTAAAATTGCAAAACTTTTAAACATATTAGTGTCTGTAAGATTAATTCAGCAAAATTAATCTTAGTTTTTGTTATAACTTTAAAAACCAACACATTTGGTCGTGAAGGCCAACTATTATAAGTAATCGAAATTTTATCAATATTATAATTATGCACATATCGCATAATTGCTTTAAGTAAATTCTGAAAACGAGCAAAAATGATGATTGTATAGTCGAAACGTTAAAACAAAGGCAAAATAATAACAAATTTACAAAATAATCTATAAACTAAAACATTAAAGGTATATTGTATCCTTATGTGTTTTATTATATAGCTTACAACAGTGCTTAAATTGCCAAAAAACCTAATGAAAACAATTTTATTTAATATTATATTCAAATTGGCAGAAGAAAATTACTACATTACAACTGATTCTAACAGTCTTTATCTGTGTCTGGAATATTAGTATTGATAATATATTCAATTTTAAATTTTGAAAATATCAGATGAGCGTTTTCATTTATTTAAAGTGCATGTAATATGTATTGCCTTTCTATGAATTTATTGATGTATAACTTAAATGTTCTTATATAAATTGTAATCGCATCGTTGTACAATCGCATAATTACTTTAAGAATATTATGTATCGTACATAAACTTCTCGCGATCTTGATCCAAAAATTCTTTGTTATTATATGAAAACGTGAATTACATTTTATTATTGTAGCTGGCGACAATTGAGAACTAATTGTCTAGGACTTTTTATTTTAAATAAACAATATTTTCCCTTTATAAGATATAAAGAATTTTATAAATTCAAAAAAAATTAAGTCTAATAATTAATTGTTGAAATAATTCAACCAATTGAAATTGAAATAATTTAGGAATCCTAATAACCGATAATTTTTAAAAGAGGATAGATTTGATAGAAGTATTACCTTGTTTACTTAAACTATAAAGCATCGTAGCATATATAAACCACGTCGTACAAGACAATTATATTAATATATTTACACCTTTTAAAACAGTTAACGTCACAACTTTCTATAATTTTGTAATTTTAAAATCGACTTATTTTGGTACATCTTAATGCATCTTAATCTCAAAAGAGATTTTTATCGTTTCTCCAAAATGTCTTTGAGATCGCACAAAAGTAAAATAAAATCCTTCAGCTTTTATACATTAAAAGTTCTATACATAATTTATCTAATTGATATATTACTGATTAATAATAACAGCACAAGGATAATTAATTGATAAAGTTTCGGATATAATGACCCAAAAATACAACAACGTCGATAAAGGCATCACAATGAATTGGAGACGATAAAGCATGTTTGTGCTTTCGGTAATTACTGTAACAGATAAATGTATGTAAATGTTGTCAATAGGTAGCTTAATTACAATTTAGAACAATGAGTTTTCTCGTTGTTTTACAGAAGCGTGCTATTTTCAATCAAAATAAAAATCAATTTTTAATTTTATTTTTTAAATGAAGCGTTGTTGCATTTGCAATGCTTCATTAAAAAAACAGATAATATTTGATAGTGATTATGAATGTGGTTACTAACTTTATCGCTAAAAATAACCATATTATAGTAAATTTAATTTTATGCATATTTGCAAATATATTAATTGATAGAAAAAAGAGCCGAATTACCAATTTAGCATAATAGGAATTGTGCAAAAGTTAGTATTTTTAATGATAAAATTTATAGTCACTCATCAAATATTTAGTAGAATAAGGCTGATTATTTATTTTAAATTATTTGAATTTTGCAACAATGCTAGGATAATTGTAATATTGTTTTGAAAAGCTCAATATTTGTGTTTAACGGTTGAAATCATACGCTTTCCGTATAATTATCCCTCTTTCATATTGAAATAATAATTTGTCTCCAAATTAAGCTGTATTTCATTATTTTTATTACATTATTGGAAGTTGAAGGTACCAGAATAATGTATCTTAAATATGATGCATATTTTTATTAAAATATAATGAAAAGTGTAGATATGTACGTATTTCAAAATGAAAAACTAGAAACCAAACCAAAATAAATTCATGAAATAGCTCCGCAGCAATAAACTTATATGATGCTGAAAAATTTCTACTATTAAATTTTTATAGTTTCGTAAAATTTATATATCGTTTCTCACAGAAGTCACCTGACAATTACTTTTATTTAAACGTAACTCGAAATTTATAATACAACATTCACTGGTTTTTAGATGATTCAAAAATTTTAAAATCAAATTGATGGCGTTGTAAACATAAGTCACCTAAATTATAGCTTCAACGTAAATTTTTATTATGCCTTTTCGATATTCACATTTAATTTATTTTTGCTGAAATTGCTATTTAAATATCCATTTTTAAATGGGATTTAAGAATAATAAATTTAGGCGTTTAAAATTGATATTAAAATTTTATGTATTGATCTGGAAAGGCCTTTAAATACATATCATCAAAGCCAATACATGATTACGTTATTGTTGCATTATGGCGATTAAAAATATAGAAATGTAATAATAATTTGAATACTCTCCATCGAATTATATAATTCAGTAAGGGCTGTACTAATACTAATAGGGGTTTATATTGGAAGCTATGCCTCTGTATAAGGTGTAAAACGTCCTTCTTGGTATTGTTCTTATGTAATTTAATACCACCTACATTTTTGAATATACAAATATGATTTATATAAACTATTTCTAAAAAATAATATACGTCGCGATTAATGTCCAAATGAAAGGGAAATACAATTCCTAGCATTTTAAACAAACCGAAATAAGATCTTGCTATATATATTTTTCTTGACGGATTATTATTAGATTAAAGACAATATGCAACGCCATTGTTACGGAAATAAAATATGCAGCTAAGCTAGTCTCGCGTATTATGAACTAGGCTGGTGGCTCATAGAATTCAGAGCTTGTTAACCAACGAAGCGGACGAAGGTTCCGACTACTTTTTGTAGAGCAACAGACGGCTAATTCTAATATAAATCAAATGAAATGTTTAAAAATCTCAAAATACAAATTCATAATAGAGATTAAGAGACAATTATGATGGAAAGCAACGAATTACAATCAATAATGTTATCATTATCTTTTAATTTCAACATATTCTGATGAAGCAAATAACCGTTCGTGAAATACAAACGTATGTAACATCTGTATATTTTTAATTACTATACTATTTTTATGGCAAAACCAACTAATGTGCTAAACAGTAATAACAACTGCATCAAGTATGTTATATAGTCATTATAATTTTATGTAAAGGTTAAAAATAAGGGGATTCTCAGGTTTTTTAAAAACTTTTAATTTTACTTTCTATGCATTAGCTAAGCTTTCGAGGTATAAATCCTCAGGGCACTACAATAAACACGTAAGCTAAAAATACTTAAAGAGTAAACTTATATAATATAACTTTGAATTTAAATAATTAACACAACGTATGAATAACATACTCGTACAAATGGAGTTTATAAATACTATAAAGATGTTTTTGTATTCATTTTTTAGAATGCATAACTGGAAAAGTGCTATATAACTAACTATATAAAGTTTTCAGTTTATATGCCTAATTTACAGTAAATTAGTATTTTTTTTTGGAATATGCTCAAACAAACACAGAAAATGTTGTTCGATACTCGAGCGCTGTCTCAATTAAGGCCCTCGATCTACTTTATTGAACTAGGTTGATGCCTCGTTCTGTAAAAATCGATCTCGGGCCTGAAATATGGGGCAACTGCATACTTGTGTCGGAAATAACTATAATTTAAAATAAAATAAATATAAATATAACTATAAAATTTAAAATACAAATTGTCAAACTTTTTCCCATTCGCAATTAATTGGTTTGTAAAAAATAGTGGTAATAGTAAATTATCATTTTTACATCACTTAAATTTTGGTATAAATAATACCTAAAATTTGAATATTTGTTTACTATTAATATTATTATTTCTCTTTCGTAATATGGAGCATTTCTAAATACTTCTTTTATTATAATCATTTTGTATAGCTAAAATTTTGACTACAGTATACATTATATAATCAAACAGCGTTGATTGTTAATCTTTGTAGAATTCCTAAACCCTAACATTCTACATCTTAATTACTATGATGTTTGTCCAATATATCTTTTAATTAATTCGTACATTGAATTTTATAAACAATATTAGATTCTAGCAAAGAGAATAGCACCAAAATCACAGTAATTCTACTAATTAACCAAACCCGAAGTACAACTTCCGACAAGAAAGGGAAGAACAAGTTGATGCACTTGTAGTGATTAGGTAAAATCAATTGTTGTCGATTGACCTGGGCATAAGTTTCATGGAAGACTTCTATACTATTTCCTAATCATCAACTTCAGTAAACTGGATACCACATAGAAGATGTTTCAAAACCGTTGTATTGGAAACGTGTTTAAATATTCTTATGTTTGCGAAATTTCCTTTTTATAAAGTAATGTATTTGCAAATAACAAATGTTATTCTATAATAACCAACTTAGAAATGTAGTTACTATGATAAAAACATATAAGCGAACAAACGATTGTATAACGCAATAATGCATTGGAAAAATTAAAACTCTGAGCAATGTTGTTTTAACACTACATTTATAAAAAAATGTTCCTCTACATTCAGCGACTTCCATTAGATTTGACCCAACCATGACTTCAATTCAACATAGATAATTTTCGTTTAAAGATGTTTTTGTAATAACTAATCATTTATTAACAATCTAGCTACTAACAATTCATTAACTTTGTAATTATACAGGTGTGGCACAAAAAAACGCGATTAAATGCATAAGTTGAAAAAAGAGTAGAGTTGGCAACAACTATTTCGGTGAGGCCATGTCACACTCCTACTCTATTCGCGCTGCGAGTTTAGACTCGACCGCTTCCGCCAATCGGGAGTGTTGTGTCCACGAGTGAACAAGCGCAACATGTGTTTTCCCGGTAAAATGTCCAGTGTGATAATGAACAAGTGGTCAACTTTAAATTTCGGGTGAAACTTCAGAAATCGGTTACATAAACTATCCAAATGTTTACAAAGGTTTATAGTAATGGCGCTATGTTTAGGACATGAGTGTTTAAGTGGCATAAACGATTCTGGAAGGGAAGGGGCAGTGTGAAAGGTTATGAACGTTCGAGACGCCTAGGGTCTGCAATTACTGACCAAAACATTGCCAAAGTTCGCGATGTGATCCGGGGCAACCGACGGTTGAGTGCTCGTACAGCGGCTGAGGCGCTGAGAAATTGAACATGAGGAAATTTTGTGCAAAAGTTATTCCAAAAGTTCTGTTCGATGCGGCGGTATTGTGTCGTGTCTGCTGGTGGCATTACAACTCATACGGCCCGTTTATTTCAACACCAATAAACAAAATACAGTATACAACATACAATCAGATAGTAACAAAGCCATCTATAACGAATTTAAGACATATGAAAAGCCTTAACTAGACATCTAAACCTACGAATGTAACCTGCTTGACATGAATAAAGCAATGTCCTTACTTTCCTAGCCTTACAAACTAATAACCCCAAAAGTGGCTAAGATACAAAATAATCAAATGACTTAATGTGAATTCAAATATCATGCCCCTACCTTGTTTGTTTATTAAATTTTAAAAAACAACGTTTATTAAAACGTTAAAATTATTAAATCAACAGAAAATGAATGAAGATTTTGAGTATCCACATACTATTAATTTTAAATAATATTAGATAATCAAGGTAAACGTTTTATCTAATTGTGTTGCATCCAAGGATCTTGCAATTTAAATACACAAATAACTTTAATCGTAATATTTAAGAAATGAATACAAATAATTACTCTTATTTTTATATCAATGGGCTCTAATATGTTTGAACTTACTAGTTATTTAAAATATTTGGTTAGGTCAATAAATTTAATAAATATCCCGTGCACGATGTTTTTTATTACACCCGTGTATAAAAATGTTTAATGTTTGGTGTACCTGCTTTGGATGTCGTTTTCTGCCTTATTTCCACATGCCTCGTTTTAATTGGTGGTAATCACTTTGGTCTGCTCGACTAATCCTTGAAGTATTCCCAAGCAAGATAGGCTCTGTTTATGTCAGCAACTAACTCCAGCTTATATTTAACGACATTGTGATTGCGTTATTTATATTTTTTGCTAAACTTGCTCTGCAGATAACTGATTCTATTCTATTATGTTTAGCTTCAGGTTATTTTAGCAACTGCTTTGTGCAATATAACCTTACTTACATTATCAAAATTTTTAATTACGACAGGTCAATTGCCATTTTATGAATAAGGGTTTGGTGCTTTTTACCGCTACATTCTTTGTACTAAAGCATGAATAAAATATATCTTTTCTAGCGCTTCTTAACTTTTTACAGTTTTGAGTATTTTCGGAACTTCACTGTTCATTTAACCATTCGGCAACGAAAATGGGATTTTTTGTCGTTAGGCGCTTTTTTCACACTCATTAATTTGTTTAGTTTGTACGAGACCTCTCTGAAGTTTACATAGCCATAAATACTAAAAGTTCTTTATATGCAATGATTGAAAATTGTGAAGTTGCTAAATATTGCACTTTGTCGTATTTTAATACTCGTATGTAGTGGTTTTGTTTAAATCACTTGCTTGCGTGTGTTGAATTAGGCTTCGGACGCACAGAGGCTGATATTTGTCTAATCCTTTTGTAATTTTTAATACTGACTGACAATTTTATTCTTAAATGTTGTTTACAATGGTTACTTATTTTACCATAACGATTATAACTATTACATGTATTGCCTATAAATCGTTGTTTTCTTGCTACTTAATCAATTATTTGTAATTAAATGCCCATGAACAATATTCTATGCCTGCTTTATGTAACTAAATATGATAAAATCTTCAAATAGTGGTCTGTAAAAGAAAATTAAGTTAATTTAAGTTTTTGGCCCTAGTTGAATGAACTTTAGAAACAAGTCACAATAGACAAATGCTAAGTATTCTTCGCGTGGATATTTTTACTTTTTCGTTACCTTCGCGTTGCCTTCTAGATAATTAGATTTTAACGCAATAGAAAAGTTATTATCCGACTGCACCAAATCGGAACTGTGAGCTGTGGGCTAATAATGGTAGTGCATGTCCTAAAAGACAACAGGCATCGCTTTATTTGCAGAAAGCTAATTTTGAATTTTGTTGTTCCTGGAGATCGACTATTTTGCGCCTTCAAAACTCAGAAAATGAATATGCACACTCTGCTCTAATAACGTGCAATTTTAATGGCCTATCTATGTTTACACAAATATATGCTAATAGCAATTAGTTACTGCTACGTAGCACAGACTTCTACTAAAACCCATGTGCTGCACACGTTCGTTTGATTAATCCTTTGCTCCCCCACGCGCGTTCTTTAGTTTACTTATTGACTTTGATATAATGCCTCCTTTTTAATCGGAATAAAAAGTGGAATAACCAATTTTATCAACAAGAAGTGTCAAAATTAAGTAGAGTTCTTACTTATACCGCGTGGAAAGCGGCGAATTTCCACATAAGGAAATCCATAAAAACGAATAAAGTAGAATAATTGATTCCGTTTATGGAAACAGAATAGGCATATGTGGAATTGTTACTTGCCTAACTGTATTGGAAATAGAAGTCGGGTTCTCGGTTCTTATCAAGTATGTAGCACGTAACGGTCTCTGGCAATGTTTAATTATATGTAGCATTTCTTTGAGTGAAGATGGATTATTATGCGGTAAAAGAAAAGGTACAAATATTTAAATTGTATTATGGCGGAATTTTTGTGGAACTCTATAAAATTAATGTAATGACAGCTTCAGTTTATAAAACAGTATTTTATTTACAGGCAAGGCCTTCTTTTATTTACACGGACGTAATTATTATCCCGGCTGTATTTAATTTATAATATCTTTAAGCTGCAATCGATAGAAATGACCAAGACATAAACGCCAGACCTAAAATTTTGCAGTATTACAGTAACTGCTAACGTGAAATAAGATAAAACCACTTGATAATTATTGTTAGTACAGTAGAGCAACAATATACAGGATATCCGAGATACAAGGTGCATTACTTTAACAGAAGATACATCTTAATATGTGCTACAAATAGCGCTTAGACACATGTTCTACATTGTACTGTTTTTAAGCAATTAAAGTTTTCAGCCCGCCCCTGCCTTTTAACTTGGTATATTGTATTGAACAAGTATTGACTGGTCGACTATACAACTTTAGCTAGTGACCGGACGGCTTCGGTATAACGCATACGATTTCAGAGTACCAAGGATATTAGGTTTCATGATTACAAATTCACAAAATTTTCATAATGTTAATACGTTACTTGCACTCTACAGTTGCTATGTTAGATCGAAGGTCGCGTTCTCTTCGGTAATATGGATAGACGTCTTTCTGTCAAAACTCTGTATTGCAGATTGAGAAAGTACAAAAACGTTTCATTTGATACCTTGACTTAAAAGTCTTGGGAGTTTATCCCACATTTGTTTCTTATCAATATTTAGTTGATACTTATCAAATATATTCCTTAGAAAGTCGACGTGAATTTTCAAATTTAATGTTGCTATACAAGATTTTGCACAGTTTAATAGAATCGTGCGAAAACACTTTGTAGAAAATTAATTTACTGGCTCGAAATATTTCACCTAGAAATACTTCTAGCTATTATCTACCTTCTCCAAGATCAAATATGCTATTAAAGTCTCCTTTATACAGAGCGTGTAGATTAACAAATATATATGCAAAACAAGTCGATATTTTTGATTGTCGTCCTAATGTGTATAAAACAACTTCCCTATTAACACTTGATGCCACAAACAATTGAAGAATTAATCCATTGAAAAATTAAGCATCTTAATAATCGATTATTGATCAATAATTGGTCTTTAATGCAAAAAGTGCTTTATTTTGGTTATGAATTTCGATGAATAAATTATGTCTGGGATTTGAGGAGTACCATCTTGTTGCCAAACAGCTTCAAGGTATCAGAAAACCTCTCTGTTGTAGCAGCGTTCTGAAGAGAGAATCTCATTTCTTCATAGCAATCGCTCCATGGAAAATAATTAAATTTCGAATTATCTGAAATTACTTATATTCATTATGTTAATTGACGGAATTAATTAATTTTTATTTGACATAGTCATGCTACATGAAGTAATTTTTTTATAAATCATCAGCATTGGCAGTTTTTAATTATACAAAGTAATTAATGAAAATCAATGTGTGTGCGAATCACGCAATAAACAATAAATTATCTCATTGAAAGCAGAAAGATAGTGTATGTAGTATTATTGTTATGAAAATGTAAGTGCTCGCATATTCTCGTTCATTTCAACCAATGTATTTGTTTTAATTCCAATCCTATTTTAGATTATAGAAGAAAAGTGATCATACTGCTAATTTTTCATTTTAGCAATATGAAATAGTCTAGCGAAGTTATTAGAGCAAGTCAAAATTTCACATATGTCTATTTCAACAAATCTTCATGTTTTGGGGTTCTTCCTGGATAATTTTGGCGTGATGTCCCTCTATCAGTTGTCTGTATTAAATTTTACGTCCATGGTAGCTCAAAAAGGTTTCACGGTTCGCCTTCAAATTAAAAAGGTACTAACTAAAAGACTTAATGAGTTGAAAAGCTTTTCGTGATGATCGGTGCAAGGGGTTTTTTGAGATGGAACATAAATTTTTCAAGCTAACATATCTTTGATTGGATTACTTGAAAGAGCATGTATAAGTGTACATAGTGGTATATTTTTTAATTAATCTATTTTCCAATATGGAGGATTCTTTCAAAATCGCCTATGTTGTTTTGTTCCCGAAAACAAAAACCACTCAACTGATTGCTATTAAATTTGGAGATTTCAAACTAAATGAGCCTTCTCTTTAGTTGAAAATCTTTTGAAGACAATCAATGGAAGGGTTTGGATGTGATAGACGGTACAATAAAAAATGTTAATAGTTATGTGAAAGAACGTACCTAATCATATACATTGGCATAATCTTTTAAGGATCTATTTTCCATCATGGCAGATTTTTAAAAATAAATTTTAATACATATTTACAGCTGCGGTTAATGGAATTTGATAGATATTTATAGCAACTTAAGTCTGATTTGAGGAAATTATCTGAGTCGAATTCACCTCGCTTCAATACCCAATTTTTATAGTAAGTACATAATGTATAACAACTTTAATTAAAACAATTTTTGGTTTAAACTGTGTAACTTTAATAAAAATTAAACGTTTCGAAAACTATTTGTTTTCTTTTTCAATAAATTGACAACTCAA
>JAHWXV010441964.1:0-12251 GCA_024586415.1 Phrixothrix hirtus
AAATGCTATTTACCTAAGAACAGGATGCTTTCACAGGTTTTATAAAATCCAGGTGTTCACTCACAGGGCCGCGCAAGCGAATAAGAGCTTGGCACAGACCCGTTTAATAACTTTCATTAAATAATATGAATTTCTAATTTCCATAATTCTAATTTTAATTAGAACTGTAAATTAATCATGTAACTTTCTCATAAATCAATTCTTATTTTAACCTAAAATTTGACATCTAAACAAATGTACATAAAATATTAGGGAATTATGTACTAATGTGTGGTATAGCACCCATATATGATCACGTGGGGTTCGGGATTAAATGTAAGCTCTGCATATTTATAATGTATTTTTGCACGTTTTTATCTGGAACATATCTATCGTGTAAAAATAGAAGTCCGTGCATTTATGGAAGCTTACATAGTAATTACTTATATTAAAATATATTTTTTGGCTAAACTGCGTACTTTATTACACAACTTTGAACATTTCCAAAACTGCGTGTGTTTTCTTTATCAATAAAATTGACATAAATAAAATAACAAGCACAGCCAACTAAAATTGATATATAACAAGTTGCCACGTTTTATTGAGTTTGAAACCGCACGCGCGCGTGCGAGTCCGTGCGTGCGTGTGTGCATGCGCGCGCGCGTGTATTTAAACAGATATCTCAAAATCATGGATAAACGAAGTTTTATATTTGAGTTTGTATCCATCATCGCACGCAACTTCAATAATTTCACTAAAATCCGCTAAGCGAAAGTGCCACTTTACTCTTTTCATTTTTTGGCTTTTCGCGATTTTCTCGAAATTTTTAAAATTTATTGTATTTCTCAGATATTCAATGCCTTTTCATATATTTAAGACGGTTTCTAAGTAGCACTTCCGTAAATTAAGTAACCGGAAGTACTTTCACCGTTAACTTTAAATAAATAACTATGAAACTAAAAGTCCTAGTTGAATGAAAATTTATATGTAGTCATAACCGCCGTTATAAACTAAATCAAGAATTTGGTCAAAATCTAATAACCAAAAGTTCCACTTCTGTCATTTTTAGATATTTTCTGAATTTTCGTTTTTCGCACTTTTCTTGAAACCAGCTCCAATGATTTTTTTATTTTCTTAGCTACTTCATTCCGTTTTATATGAAATAAGCAGTTTCTTTAATAAATTTTCAAAGATCAAGTAACCGGAAGTATTTAAAGTATTAATTGTGAACAACATATCTCAAAAACTTGACATCATATAAAAGTGACATTTTATATTTATCTTTTATTATCCGCAAAAGAGACGTTAAACATTTAGTTAAAATTAAATGACCGCAAGTGCCACTTTATTCTTGGGATATTCAAGTTTTTTTTGTGGGTTTCTCAAAAACAGTTACATATTTTTTTAAACTTTCTACGGTTATTATGATTTCAATGCCCTTTAGGTGAACTTAACGGTTTTTCTGAAAAAATGCGTTGAAACAAATTATTAGACAAAATTTCCGGAATTATACAGCCTTTCACGTGTTCAGTAACTTGGATGGCTGACCTTATAATTATCGTTTCAAAATAAACATAAATAATAATTTAATCAGTTGTGGACGCTATTTGCATATCTATGTGCGTAAGAGAAAGTCGTGTTTTGTCTCAAACCAGGTTTTTCTTTAAGCGGTTTTTTATTTCGATAACTACTGTTAAATTTATTGCTGTTGAAACATTGAAATTTTCTATTCAAATTTTACGTTTGCATTTGTACTTTACATCTAATAGCAGTAACTAAGTTCCTAATTTATATATCTTTTTATAATTACGTTAGTTTCATGTTTATTTAATTTAAATAATTTGTTATAGTATTCCTGTTTAAACAGACCAATTTGTTGGTAGGATGTTATTTCTTTTAATAAAAATATATATATTTTGCTAAATTGTAGCACACTAGCTTTAAAATTTAGTATTATTCTATAATTCATTGTAATTTTATTATTACATTACAAATTGCTATTTAAGAACTTGATATTTAATTGTAAAGATAGCAATGCAGTCTTTAGAAATTTTGCGGTTGTTTGACTAATTAAAGATGTGTTATCCTATATTGCGAAAACGTAGAATCTAGAAAAATGTTGTATTCCAACATATTTGTGTAATTACCTGTTCTTCCTCTTATTTTATTCGTATAAAATTATAAAACTTGCAATTTTCAGAAGACTCATTTATTTAGTTTTTTTCTGTTTAATACAAAATTTAATTAATCACTGCGCAGTTAGAAACCTAAATTTTCTGCTCTTGCATACTTAAAGTGTATTTTCTTGTAGCAGCATATTTTGAATACGAAATTCTGTAGTTTTCAATATACTAACAACCTTTGTCGTCTTTCTCAACTAATGAAACTGTTTCATTCCTGACGCATTTATATAGCACCAACTTTTATTACAGATACGAGGTAAGTTCATCAAGAATTCAGCGAATGATTTTTCATTGTTTTTTAATTGTGAAAGCTTAAAGATCCTGAAAATTTACTCTTACTAGCGTAGATAAATCTTTATCATGTGTCAATCTATCGATTTTTCCTTTACCCGGTATATACTAAGAATATTATCGTGGAAATAGAAGTTTTTACATAATTCTCGTACATTTATATTAATAACAGACTTTTTGATATTTCTGTAGTCAGCGTCGTGCTAGTCATTTTCTATAATTATTTCTCTGCAACCACGCTCTACAGGATAATCTAATGTTTTATGGCGTGTACTTGCTGGGTTACCTTTGTTTCATTTTCTAATGATTTTTCATGAAGAGCTTATATTAATTGAATTTGTTTTATAGTATTCCATTTTGCATTAAATCTAAATTTAGATGACAGTACCACGTGCAGCTTAACAAGTAAAAAGATAAGCAAGATAATTCTTCCCCTAATCCGTGTCTGCGGTAACCAGAATGTTACTAAATTAATGCGTGGAAATTAAGAAGAATGCGTGGTTAGAATCTTGACGAGGAAGGAATGGCGTTAGAAAATGATATTTATAGGACGACTTTTCATTTGATATTATCTACAGAGATATTTTAGAATTAAATGTTTTAAATACTTTGAAATATTTTTTATGTAGAAAGCGATGTATAAATAAAAATAATTCGCAACTGTATTAAATGCATTTTCATAATCACTGATCACAATAATGAACCGTATTTTACAGTAATGTATTATTAAGGTGTTTCAATTGTTTTTTAGGTGCAAAAACTAAAATGATATTCTTATTTTTTATAAATATTAAAAATATAATGAAAACAGTTAATTTAAAGAAATTTAAATTATAATATTACAGTTATTGTAAATTAAATACTAGGATTTAATATATTATAAGACTTAAATTACATACAAATAGTAACTGTAAAATAGAAAACAAAAAATTCTTCGGAATATTTATGTTATTTATATCTTCTGCATTTGAATCTACCTATTATAACATTGAATTATTCATCATTACCAGTCGCATAAAATACAATTTGATATGCAGACCTATTTTCACATAATATGTCATCACCATTGTTCATCCATCTCTAATAGGGGTCAAAGAAGCAGGATGTTTATAGTGAAATTAAACGTTTCTTTTACGTGCGTCCTACTAATGTAATAGTACGAAGAAAAAGTATCCTAAAAATAAAATTTGATATGCTTAATTTTTATATTAGTAACTACTTATTATAAGAATTAGGAATTTTACTTTGTACTCTACACTAAATAATTGTATTCCTTTTAAGACAACAAAATTAACGATCTAAAGAAGTAACCCAGTAACAATCGTCTCTATGTTTTAGGCTAATACTTTCATTTACCTTCATATTTGTTTTCTTTAACATTTCTATATTAATAATGTACAATTTTCATTTCATCATACGTATGGCAATAATTTATTAGTTTTGCTGACATAAAAATTAGATTCGTTAAATCATTTTAAAAAACGAACAACAAAGCTCTAAAATGAGACTAAATAGGAGAATAATCTAATTATACTTACAGTAAAAGCAGAGCGATTTTCTAACTTAAATTTTGTTAATAAATCACTTATAACTGGATCACACTAATATTAGCATTATAGTTCCAATCAGAATACAATAGATCTAAAAATAACTATTAATGTATATTTGTAAAACAGAAAGATCAACTTTTGCTTCTTTGTGACCTACATTATTTCACTGAATTATAAAAATGTAAGGTGTGGTTTATGCAACGAATTTAGTTTAAAGATTAAACTATGACATACATTTTAACAAAACTTACAAATTTTTGATTGATGCAACTAACATACTTGTCTCGTATTTTATGTTTTACAAAATAGGCTTGCTCATTATTCTAATTAGATGAATCCAGTAAAGTACAATTTAAACAATCAGACCAATAATTTTTAATAATGGCAGTATTTAAAGGAAAGAGCCATTTATAAATGTTGATACTCATTACTCATAACACTTATAAATTAATTTGTCAAACCATGCATTCAACTTCCTTGAAAATGAAGACATTCGAGACATTAAAACAGACTTTTTATATTCTTTAATTTACTTGAACTAATTGCCTTAAAAATAACTTAATTGCGTATTTATCCATAATATACTAAAAATGGGGATTGGCCAAAAAATTTCTAATTTTCGGTTAATAAATGTAGATGGCTAATAAAGGGAATAATAATCCTAATACGTTTGCAGTTGGGCTATGTTGCCATGAATGGCATTCATTAAGATACCGTTTAATATTTATAAAATTGTTACTTAAAAGAAAGAAGCTGTTCAGAGTTCATCAAAAAAGAAGAGTACTTATTCGCAATAAAAGTTAGATCTGAGTTCAGATAACTACCAAAGATATGGTCAAAACAAGTTATCTCTTACGCCTCGCGGGCACTTCGAATTTTATTGTTGTGGACGTTTCAATTATACAATACGCTTTAAAACTTGATCATAAATCTTAAATTTGCAGCTTGCGTACAGTATCTTTTTATTTAGAGAAATATAAATTGAGATATTGGCGAATGTAACAACCTATTGTGCTAATACCGCTGATATTAATATAAAACAAAGAAATTCATTTGAAAACCATATAGTATAATTATATGAACTACTTTTATGTTTTGCTGACTTGAGATCAGTTATTAATCATTTCAGATGAAGTTTCTATTGATTCTTAGATTTAATAAAATATAGCAACATTGTGTTTCTGAATTTGGATTACCTGGATTGTGTATAAAATTGCAAGCCAATTTCAATTTGAAAGTAGTGCATATGTACAGGGTTTCCCATAATAGAATATCCATTTTATTATTAAAATAATATTTTTATAACTTAACAAAGCATACATTTTATTATATCAAATTACATCTAGTTCTTTGGGATTTAATGTGGTAGAAAAACATTTAACTAAATTATTCTTAACTTTGAAAAATCATGTCGTTTAGGTGACCTACTTGAACTTAAATACATTTCACAATATTAACACAAAGCGGTTCATGACACACCGAATTAAATTTTGAACTGTTTATTGAATTTGCTCCCAAATTCCAATTTTAAGCTCTTCGATTATACTTGGGCATCTGGCAAAACCTTGGTCTTCAAATATCGCCAGAGAAAAAATTGGGAGCCATTAAATACGGGGACCTTGAAGGTCAAGATAAATCTCCAAATCGAGAAATAAGTTGCCCATTGAAGATTTCTCATAAAACCCGCATTGAGTTCCTGACCGTATAAACCCTTGTTCCATACTGTTGGAATAGCAAAGTATAGTTAAAGAATTCTTGTCTATTTCATTCTGAAAAGAGAAACGTCTCTAGCATATGAAAACTTGGATGTCACTGTAACGGAATAGCTATTTCCGTTCTCAAGAAAATATGAACCAATACTACCCTTGGATCCAATTCCACATCAAACAACAACTTTTGAATCATGCAGGTGTTTTTGTATAGATTTCTCGAGAAAGTGGTCAAACCAGTATCTGAAGTTTTGTTTGTTTACAATACCGTTTAAGTATGTAAAAATTAGCCTCATCGCTTATTATTAAATTATGGACTAAATCTCTATGTAAATTTAAAAAGTCTAACCAAAAGGTTAATCTTGCTTCTTTGTCTTGCTCGCTACGATATTGTGCTAACTAACATTTATATGGATGGAATTTAAGTACTTTTGATATTCCAAGAGTAAAGGTTCATCTATTGACAGATCTCTTAGGACTTCTCTCCCTTTCGATGTTTTCAGGTGCACAAACTGCTCATTGACATCAAATTTCCTTTAAATTTCGTATGGAACCATTCCTATACCAATGACGAATCTGTATTAGAATAATTTTACGAGTTGGGGCACGGCCCCAATTATGGTTATTAAACTCACCTCGAAATACACGTCTAACCTGCTCTATCAAATTAGCTTTGAAGTAAGTTTTAATTCAGAAAATACGTTGTTGAATTTAGTATTCCATCAATATTTAAATGATATTAAACAAATAAAGAAAGTCTAAAAATAAAATAGCATTTTTAACAACATTAAAGGGAAAACAGTATTTTAAAAGTGTCATTTTGAGTAAAGTTTTTGTTAGGCGCCTAGTGGTTTTTTGTTATTAGTTTAAATCCCAAAGACCGTAGAATATATTCAAATAAGTACACTTTATATAGTTAGCTTGTATTGATCTAGTTTTAAAAATCAAAATGGATATTCTAATTTAGGGAACCTTGTATTTTAAATTAATAACATTTCTGAGAATTTGTTTGTAATATAGTATATAGTGCTGCCAATTCATCAGTTCCATCATCTTCTCTAAGTCACCTACAACGATTTTAGAAAGTTTTCCATGATTAAAAACGTCTTTAAAAGTGTTTTGATTTTAGCATATCCACTACACCTGCTTACATTCCTTGAATGGAGCCAAAAGATATCTTTTCAACTGAAGTTTGTCGCACTCACTGCGAGTAAGCCAGCAGGATATAGGTCATCTTAGTTTTTGCTTCGCATTGAATGAGGTGTGTGAAGCCGTATTATTTTGGTGCGATACTCAGCTTTACTTCTTCCAAATGTCAGACTGTTTGCGCCTTATACTTTCCCGCAACTTTCACACGGAGCCCCTTTACGGTTTGGCCGATCGTATAAACTCTTTTAGCACGATGTCTTAAATATAAGAAAGAAGGATCAACAGTTATAATAAAACAACGTATTAAACTGACACGCTTGTCTAGGTGAGTGGTAAACTATCACAGGCTAAACAGGCTAAACGTATGCGGTATGTAAAATCGCGAGTATTCAACTATGGCTGAAAAAGCTACAATAGAGAGAGGAGGGGTTTCTCTGTACTTCCTTTAGTTGAATACTATAAAGTTAGTTCAAAATCGGGGGGCGCTACTGTTCTCAAGACAATTACTGCTATAGAGGGATTGCTTTTGGGAGTACCCTGTATGTTAAGATGTTAAGACCTACCTGTGCAGAGTGTAGACAAACACTCCTACGGTAATGCAGACACGGGATACAGCTGAAAGAGCAGGTACTAATCTATACGTGCTCACTATTTATGATGACTCCTGTATATTACGGAGTACCAAATTTATCACAGAACCAGACGTGAATCTCCCTGTCTGAACTTTAGTGATTTAGGTCTATTTAAAATAAAAAGAATTAATACGAGGCTTTTGATACGCCCTTTATACTGTTAATGGTTGAACTGACAGAAAACTGTTGTTATCAAAGTTTGAAAATTTGACTTGAAACAAATGACTTTTCTTTTCATTTATGGGATCAGATTTAGCTTACTGAACGCACACTGTATAATTCTGATTGCAGGTAAAATTTATGTTGTTGAAATAAGAACACTGATTGAGCACAAAACATGTCATATAATTAATTTGTCACGACGCGTCGTTCGTATTTATTAATTAAACAAAATCGAGAGGCCCCAATAGCCCAAACGGAAGAGTTTAAAACTATTTTTAAGAAAGAACCCTACTTACGTTAACGACGTTAAAGATACACAAGTACTTTATATACAAAAGAAAACATACGCTTAATGGGTACTTAGTATGCGATTATTTCGTTAAAATAATTAAGTTAATATAACATAATTGGTTGGTCATAATGAATGTTAACAAATTAAAATTGATAGTTTAAACTTCTAATAAACAAAACTGTTCGTTGAAATATTTGATGGTAAAAGTCCGTAATTCATTTGTTTCATATCACAAAACAGATCGTGAAATCAAAGTCCCTTTACTACGTGAGGTTAATCAAAAACTAAAGGTAGCATAACACCCTTGTTTTAGATGCATAATTTAGATATCGCTTACAGTCAAGGTGATACTGATTTTCCTGTTAAAACGGACGCCGTTCCTTATTCTTCAATTTAGATAAATGACCCAACGGGAGGATGTCAAAGGAGGACGTTACTGCCTAATTCCTGTTTACCTATTTATCCCAATTACTGTGAAATTTTCATCTCAGCACCCAGGCTTTGAGAATTTCTTAAAATTTCAACAAGGACAGTTTTAATGGACTAAAATAAAGACAAACAGTGCTTCCGAAAAACAATTTTTCCTATCTGCGACCTGTTACTTATTACTGAACAACTAATGGTTCGCGATCTCCCACGGGATTTTTAGATTTCTTTCTTGATGATGTCAAGCTGGTGTCAGTTCTTGCCAGTATTACGTTATCGCTATATTCGCCCAGTTGATTACTTTAGAAAGTTCTCGCACTACGATATACATTACTTATTTGTGTGCTTACTTCTGTAATTTACCCACGAGTTTGTGACAATCAATTCACCCTAATGCATGTGGTTTTAAATATTAGCAACTTTTAAAACAAACCTGCTGATTTCATTGACTGTAAAAATAATGCAATGTTTTTAACATTTCGTTTTTACTATGCGTTTTTGAAATGGTTACTTTAGATATTATACGAGGTGTATCTAATTAATTTTTTACTTTAATTTACTTTACTTTTCTAAAATTAATTTTTTACGTAGCTTTATGGCATACTAAATTATTTGAGCAACTAATGTAAATGGTACTGCATACTTATTACACCCTACCTTATTAGTTATTCGTAAAATACAGCAAGAGCTGACAAAATTCCTTCTTAGGCTAAATATGACCACGAGACATAGAGCGAACAGGTATCATGAGAGAAAAGAACTTTAAAGAGTCAATTTAAGTTTTGAGCAAATCTAATGCGTGCCAGGTGAAGAAGACACTGTCTGAACTGTACAAAAGAAGAGCGTTAAGATGGTTTGGACATATGAAACGAATGAGTAATGAACGATTAACAAAGAGAATATATGAGACAGGTATGAATGGAAAACTAGGTAGGGGTAGACCGAGAAAGAGATGGTTGAAAATGATTGAAGAAACTGTAAAAGGAAGGAGAATAAAAATCGCAAAGAATAGGAGAGCTTGCCAAAAACGTTGTATGAATTTAATGGAAGAAGTGTGTAAGGACAGAAAGGAATGGAGAAAAATAGTGAATGGGTGATAATAGAGACAGTAGGATTGGTGCGTAATAGTGGGATGGTGTGGATACTGTACAGTGCTGGGAGTTTTGGTGAAGGGTGGTGGTAGTAAGAGGGGTTGGTGTATGGGTGCATGCTGTGGTTGTGAAGGTGGAGGCTTGTTATTGGGTTTTGCCTACCCCGCTAAGGGAATGCATGATTGGTAGTAGTAGTAGTAAACAAATCTAATTATACAAAACTTTGTATTAAATTTTAAATATTAAGGAAGCTGCATAAATTAAATAACTTCAACGTTTAATGTTTTGCACAATTACAAATAGACCTTTATACAACTTTTAGGTACAATTAAACGCAAAACTAAATTACTAGAAAAATTAAGGCATATTAAAGAGAGACTACAAACAACGGTTTTAAAAAATTTTTGGTATTATATCCATTAGCATATAATAATAAAGGAGGTCAATTAAGTTACAATTTATGTCATTAACAAAACTAAACAAAGGAAAAAGTCAATTCTTTTTTGTCACAATGAATGCGACCAAAGTTATTAAGTGGATTAATTTAAATATATTAATTTAATAAGGGACATGATCTACTCATGCATTTACCATTGCAACACATCTTTGTGGCATACTTAAACTTAAGTCATCGAAGGTTTGCGGGATAATTCGCAACATGCTACTGATAAGAAGTGGCGCAAGTCTTCAATGTTTCTGGGAGGCAGTTCGTGCGTATCTAGATCTCTTTGTAACATATCCTAAACATGTTCAATAACAATTAGCACGTTCACAGCAATCGCGCTTTATCGTCCAAAAATAGGAAATCTTGGCCAATGTCTGCACTACTGTGCGTGACAATATCTAAAGCAATATCGTCACGACATCTTTGAGAGGTCATACTACCTTTACAGTCGTAGAGTTGCGTTCTGTGCCCTAATAAAGTTCCACACCACACAATTATAAATCCGACCCTATACGAATAAACTGTTTGTATGAATCTTGTAAATTTCATTATTGCCGGGGTTCTCTCTATACCCATTAGCACCGAGAATCATTGTGAATCGCAAATAAAGATTTACTAGAAAAAAGAACGGTGTTCTATTCAAATTTCCTGTGCCCAAGAATATCTCTTCCATCGATGTTCAGGAGTTAGTGCAACTTACCTACGGGGCGTTTGGCGTGCAAGTTGACTTCGTGTCTAATGGTTCTAGCACATATGTTCATATTTGGAGCTTCTTGCAATTAGTTCTGCAGTTAGATAGAGGCGATTTTAGGATTTCTACGAGCTAAAGTTGTCGCAAAACGATCTTGTCCTCCCTTGTCCATGTCTTTCAGTAACCGTTCCAGTTTATCTAAACTTTGAATACAAGCGACTATTACTCTTTGTGAAGCATTCATCGTGTTAGTAACTTCCGCTTGAGCATGCAATAAACCGATGCTTGATTTGCCATTTCGGGATTCAAAATACGTCTTTCCATTGTATTTCTTCACTTTTGGTTTATACCACTGAATAAATCTCATTTTACTTCACAGTTAAGTGAAGAAGTAAACAGCTACAAAAATAAATTTGGTGACAGATTATGTTTTTTGTTCGTCAATTACACAATAACAAAACATATTGGCATTCCACCCTAATCTAGGCAGTGACATAATAATTTGTCCTGAAATTTTGAATTTTCTCGGTTATGTGGATAATTTTTTCGGTAGTTTATTTAAGGCTTTGAAACGCTTCAAATTCTAAGGCGAAATATCAGCTCATTTTAACAGAAAGAGTACATTTTTTTTAAAGTTTATTGGAGTAAAACATTAGACTTATTGAAAAAGATATTGCATATAGTATTTGTACATTTTAAAAATCCAGATTTCATCTATTACAGACTACTCCGATACTTCTAATAGGCAAAAAATCTTAATGTCAATATCAATTTTGAAATTCTACAATTCTGTAATGAGTTACTTCCATTGGAACAGCTCGAAATATGTAAACATAATAAAAATATTACAGCGCCACCTTTAATTGCGAAATATATTCTACTACCTAATTAGCATAATTATCAATGAATTTGAAAAATTTTTCTTCGTCTGTTTAAAACTAAATTGAATTTTACTGTTAATACGATCCCTTTATTTTATAATGAATTATTTTATTAATACATACTTTGGATATATACTTTGTTGCTGTTTCCAAAGATATATGAAATTTTAATTTTTTAACCCCTTTAGGGCAAAAATAATGTTTGAAATAATAAAGTAAACTTTAATATAAAATATCAAAAAGGAGTCTATAAATATACTAGAAAACATATCTGTAAAATAAAAATGTAATGATAAACTGTATTTGTATGTATAATAGTATAGTTACCAGAAAGCTTCTATAACAAAACATCACGAAATGCAAATTTACTATTGGATATTTCCACGCTCGATTCTTGGCCAAAAGCATAACCCAGAACGAGGGCTACATATGCCATGTAGAAATTAGGTTTTTCCTTCTTTCCGGGAATCCCGTGGAAACCTAAGCTCAAAAAAAAAGGTTGTCGGCAGAGTGGATCTCGGTGTTGCGTCAAATCGTATGTTGAATCTAATGTCTTTAATATAGAGAAAACGGAAGCCAGAATGGGCGCCAGTCGTAGGTAGTAAAGATTAAGTTTACGCGTCCCTAACGACAAAACGTGCAAACAGAAAATCAAAATCTTACCTTAAATGCGAAGTTCTAGCTGTAAGAAAGTCAATTGGTTATAAAGAATCACATCAGTAATTATAAACAAAACGAAAGTATTTATTGTCAAATAGATAATTCTTGAA
>JAHWXV010441982.1:0-22714 GCA_024586415.1 Phrixothrix hirtus
CACGCACGCACGCACGCAAGCTCGCACGCACGCACGCACGCACGCACGCACGCACGCACGCACGCACGCACGCACGCACGCACGCACGCACGCACGCACGTGCAAACACACAAGCACACACACACACATACGCACACATACACACACACACACACACATACACACACACACACACACACACACACACACACACACACACACACACATACATACACACGCCCACACACGCACACACGCACACACACAAATCAATTTTCAAAAACATGATTTTCGTACTTAGGGGACCCGAAAACGTATATATCCACTAAAATTTCGATATCGAAAATTTTGGTCGAAAACAATCCTTTCTCTTTTACCTATATTTCATATAGGGTAAGAGAAAGTAGAAATGTGTCGTCGCTGGATACCTTACCACTTTAAGAGCGTGTTGTATAGTGTAAAACTATTTTAAAGAAATACGATGGTATTAGATCTAAAGCAGTTTACAACATCATCTTTGGCGATGAAAGTTTGATATATAGCTTCAGACCTGAATCAAAGAGGAAAACAGTCCAATGGGTTAACAAGTTAACAAATCTCGATGTCTGGTGGAAAAAGATGGTAGTGTGTTTCTTATCCCCCATCTGGACCAATTGAAACTGTAGTGTTTGAAAATTTCCGCACGGTTACTGCAGTATGATACACAACAATATTCTTGCCAGGTATTTTTCAAAAGTCTCGTTTATGCTATCCTAGAAATGAGATTAGCCTGCCACAACAATGTTTCAAGGCATACTGCACTTCAAACTAGGTAAATTTTGGAGACTTCTGGAGTCAAATTAATGGAACAATCTTGCATCGTGTGACCTATCTATTTTCTAAATTAAAGGATAAAATGCGCGATGTTCAATTCTCAACTCCAAAAGAGACCGTCGAAGGTTTTAAAAACTACGTTGCTCAGATAACTTAAGAAGAGTGGAATTTTTGTTTTGACATCGAATACGTAAACGTGTAGCGTTTAAGGTGAATATTTTGAAAAACAATAAGAAAAGTATTTTTTGAAAATTATAATTTGATTTGCTAGGTTGTAGAATTTATCGGCGCTCCCTCGTATATGCAAAAATTAGAGTTTTCTAAAAATGTTTTCATTGGTAAATAAATTATTAAGGTTTAATACTGTACTAGAGCTGTGGTATTATGACTTTGTCACCGTACGCCCAGCACCTAGTAAACGAAGGTGATTGAATCGCGATCGCCTACATGTGTTTATTTTATATTATAACAAGTGTATAGATATATATGCGGAGAATTAAAAGAATGAATATTATAAATATTGCATTATCTTTGAATGACAAAATACTACGGCATAGCACTAGAAAATATGGTTATTACGCTTCACAAAGATATAATTTGAGACTATATGGCAACAAATTCTGCTTAAATTATTTAAAAATGCGTAAATAAACCACCCAAAATTATTCAGAGAGAATGAAAGTGGAAAGGTGTATCACTTCTTTTGGATTTGGTATTTGTTAATTATAAAGTAAATTAGAAACTATAACTTTAAACTTTTTATTTATAGTGAGTGAAAATAATATGTACGACGGATGCTATTACGTCATAAGGCAAAAATTAACGGCGACAAAATATTGACTTTTATTAGTCTATACTTGGGTAATAATTCATAGTCTAAGGATAATTTGGAGGGGTGAGGGTATATACTAATGTAATTTATCCTTATTGATTTTGATTATATTCGACTACTTGAAGTTCGAACTTCGGAGAACTTATCACAAGTAAAATTCGTTATCGACTGAACGTAAGGAAAATATAGCCTCAGGGAAACCAACGGCTAGCGAGCTCTAAAATGACAAATTTAAAATAATATTTGAAATGAATATTAAATAGTGCTATTTTTTTAAATTCTTGATTGATGCATGATATTTAGTTAAGACAAAATTAACCTAAAATGGATTCAATAGTTTAACATATTGGCTTTGTTTTGAATTTTTCTATTCATTCATTTTAATCTCAAATTTTATTTCTAAATTTGAACATTTTGTTTGGCTCTTATATCAAATCATTGTTGGAATTCTAGTGAATTAATACAAAATCACATAAACTCTAACATAAGAAACATTAAATAAATTCAAACATATTACACTTTTCTAGAAAAAATTGTATATAAAATAATTTGCAACGGTGTTTTAAACCTAAACCAGGTAGTTTCTCAAATAATAAAAAAATGGATAGTTGGCAAATAATAAACTTCGACAAGGACGACAGTTGCATCCGCAGAGTTGACATAAAATTTCATAGTGGATGAAATAAATTAAAGATTGAAGTGCTAAGACGAATTGTGTCTTATAAAAAAAGTATACAAGAAGGGTTTTGGAATCGTAAATTATAAAAAACTCAAAATACCACTGTAAAATGAATTACCTCCAACTGAGGGGATCACACGAAAAATTTCACACGGTGTTAAAGTGCCCGCGGACAAAACCAACGGTTTTCTAACGATTTCAAACTAGACATGCAGTAAGTTCAATTTAAAATGCAGTCATCTGATTCGTCAAATAAATGAGGAGAGGGAGTCTACAAAAATTGATAAAAAGCCCTAAATCACGAACACCTAATCTTTTTTGTGCTATAACACTATCACCAATGGAAATACCAACGTTTACTTTGACATATAAGTCAGACAGCTAAGTATATCAAGTACTCACCGAACATATAAATAAAAAATCTAAGTGACGTACTCTACGACACAAAATCAATAAAAAGATTATTAACGCGAAACTAATTACATTAAATACAGTCTGGGAGAATAACAGAGTTGTGAAACGCGAATCTTAAAAACGATCCGAAGCAGGGAAAACCAAGCGCCATCGTGAAACCAAGAGTCAAAGGAGTCTGCAAGTATACAACACTCCCGGGTCAACCTACAGCTAGAAAGCAACCCCGAAGTTCGACATGGATAGAAAAACTCGAGATCTAGGACAACAAATTCCAAACGGCAACAAACACCCAAATCGCAGTACTTACATTATTATCATCAAAATAATATAAACAAGAATAAAGTAATTGAGAACTTATTAGAATTAATAACATCAAATTAACAGGGAATTAAAATTCCTTAAACCTTCAAAGTATTTTATTTTAAAGTTTAAATTCAAAGTTACGGCCCAGGGTTATTACTTCAACCTGGATCAGTCATTCAACCCTATTTGTTTACATTTTAGTCGACTAGAATCTAAGGTAATCTTTCTGAAAAGGCAATTGCATTCGTAGAATGTCAGATTAAAATTTGTGTGTATAAATTTGTATTTTACATATTGATATTTGTTTTCACAATACGCATATTACCTTGGGACTCTTTTATTTAATTATTGGAACCGAATTGTCGTTCTAGTGGTGGTCTACAAAATAAATAAAAGTAATAACGAATTTATATTCAACCTTTCAAAAATAACAGAACTATAAAAATATTGTTCTACAAAAAGAATCTTTTCTCCCTAGAATCATAACAAAATCCTTAAAAATTACGTTGGTTACCCACAACTAAAACCATTTCACGTTTTAATTAACGTAAATTAATTTTTTTAGAGTAATTACTCAATCTGACAAAGGATAACCAACATAATTCATTTAGTATTTCTATTATATTTATCTTTAGAAAAATTTTATTTTTCCTGTAAAAAGGGTATCCTTGTTTGATTCCATCAGGATCAAAAATTACCTCTTAATATGTTTATAATTATCTGTACTTCATTAATTTCAAGACATACTAAACATAAAATGACTGGCGTGTGATCTACACACACGTGTTTTGTACTTGATTTATACATATAGCCCTGTTTAAACAAGAGCTTAGTTTCTTTTAAAAACTGTAACCAACCCTTCGATACAAAAGATCATCTAGTATCATTAGTACACTGACGATATTTTTCTGACCTTTGATGGAAATATTGATGAAATATCCTAATATCACGTATTACTAAAAAATCTACATCCCAAAATTAAATTCACGTGTGATCAGAAAAAACGACGCCTTAACCTTTTATGCTTGTCCATTGCCAAATCTAGCAATACATTATAATTTAAGGTATGCCGTAAAACATCGCCATTCAATAGCAATCATACCCCATCTTATAAATTAGTATTTTTAGCACTTTATTATTTAGATTTTAAAATAAGTCTATGGGAAAGAATGATTTTCATCAAGAACTCCAAACCATTTATTCAATAGCGCAGAATAACTCCTTATTTCTCAAACTTAATCGATAATCTCTTTCGTAGGATCAAAAAGACAATATCACCATCCATCCTCTGATATCCATTAACAACGAAAGTTCTAACAAGCATTATACAGTGAGAATTTTTAATTGTGAAGCATCGAGGTTATTGAAATTTTGAAAATTATAAAATTTGCCATTTCGTAGAAATAAATATATATGAAATTAAGTCCATTCCCAATTTGATATAGTTTATGTTTAATATTTACATTATAGATATGTAATTTGTAAATACGCATTTTCAATTTTTGTATGTAATTAATTTAGTTTTATTTACTTTATAATTAATAATCTATATATTACAGTATCTCTTTCACTGTAGAACATAATAAATTTATATAAAGAACTTTTTTATGTAATGGATATGAAGTATAAAATAATATTTGGGTATATTCAAATTAATCATGCAATTTTCGTTATTTGCTTTTGCTTGTGGTATAGAAAATCATATTTTGAAAAACGTCAGTTACCTGTTGAAAGCGTTTCTTTCGGTAAGTAAATCTATCACCTTGTAGAATAAATAAATTTTGAATCATGTTGACAATGTAGTTTAATATTTTTCTAATTCATTAGCATTTTATACCAACTATGTTTTTAAAAAACTAAATTTCATGTAAACCTAATGTTAAATTTGTTTTAGCAGTGAAGAATAATGAGTATGAATCAAAAGATTGTCCATTTAGAAGCATGATCAACAAAAAGTTGTTGGCCACTGAAACGTTATAAATTAGACTTAGTGTTTTCATACATCTTATAAATGATATGCCATACAAATTTATAAAAATTAAGATTAATTTTATAAATAAGTTTATCAATAGCTAGCGCACATACGTATTTTAATATTTAAATTACTATATATAAAATCAAAGACGAGCGGCAAATTTTAAATATCCTTGACGCTTCACTCTTTAAAAACGCACTGTATTACACTTCTGTACTTCGCTAATTTAATTAAAACTATAAGTAACGTTCAGTAACCCCATTTATATAGTGATAGTGATAGTGATAGATAATATTGATACAAAAGATAAATCGGACGTTTATAAACATAACTGCAATAACATCCCTGCCATTTATATCGGGTAGACAAACAGGAATTTTAATGTACGTCATTAGAAAAATGTAAGAACTGATAACTTATTTAATATTACTATTAAATCAGCTTTTGCTGGACACCTATTAAACTCGAATCAAGATTTTGACTCTTTCTCCAATTTTGAAATCTTATATTATGCCCCTAAGAGCAATTACCTAAAATTTTTGGAGATGTTAGAAATTCAAAATCACATTAAATCCCTTTCAACTGAGTTCAACATAGAATATCGTCCTTTCCTATTTGTTTTACTTAGCTTTCCGATTTTATTCACCCCTTAACTTATCTAATCAGATATTTTTATTTCAAAAATGTTTTGGTTATGTAATTTCTCTTACCTTTTAATTTGTTACATCACATTATGTTGAAACATAATTTTATTATCACACCTTGTACATTGTTTTATCATAGTTTTTAATATTTATATTTTTATAATCATGTACATTAAGTTTCAAAATAGTTCATTAATTAAAATTTAACTGCAATTTTGATTTAAGCACTTTTATTAAATAGTTTTAAAATTTTTATTTAGAATGCTGGAGATTATTTTGTGCTTTATCACAGACCTTGTAGCTTATGATAAAATGTTAGAACACTTTCATGTTTACAACTTTTAACACCGACTTTAAACAAGTTCTTAAATTAATTTTTAACTTAACTTTTTAACCTTTACACCTTTTAATTTATTATTTTCGACACCTTAAATGTTTTACAAAACATTACATGGTAAGATTAACGATTAGCATGCTTCTCGATTTATAATTTTGAATTATTTTGGTGTTTTTTCAGATTAAATTTTATAATTAAATTCTATTCAAAAATATCAATTTTACAACGAAACATGTCGCTAATTTTTTAATATAAGCAAGATGTGCGAATTTTGGTTTTTATTTCAAATTGTTTTATTTAAATTTGAATTAAGAATGTATATTTTTTGAGTAATACTAAAACTAGGCAGATGCGTAAAATTCATATGTTACAAATAACTTTCATAATAAATGAAAATATAGAGTTGGGTGCAGATTAACTCACGCATGACTCATCCCAGTACGTTATTATAATAAAAACATACTGTATATGTGTTTCATCAAATTATGTGTATTAGAAAGAGGTGGGTTTAAAAATAGAATTCTGCCATGTTGAATATACAAAGATTGGTAAACGTATGTCGGTTCACAATCCACCATTTTGGTAATTTCACATTTATTTGTAAGGTTATTTCCAAAGTTCAGTTTTCACGTAATTTTTGATTTCCTCGACATTGTAAAAGTTATTTTTTAAAACGAAACCAAGTGTTCTACAATTTTATATCAAAGCCAAAAGCATATTTACAACAACAAAAATGGAAAAGAATTCTTCTTAATGTAATATTTACCTGATGTTATACAAAACTGAGACTATGTAGCCGGGACAGTCAATATAAAATTAAGACAGTAAACGAAAATGCAGCTAAAATTTTAATTTTTAGCGGTGATTCGCATCAATCATAACTGCAAACCAGTTTCGGGCATTGAAATGTGAAGAACCCTTGAGATTGCTTCCTAATTGCAAACTTCGAAGGCCAAACCAAAGCCTAAACGCTCGCTCATAGTGATTTGCGAGAAAACTGAAAGAGAACAACTAAGTTCAAAGCTCCGTGAAAACAACATAATATTGTGAAAGTCAAAAGTATGTCAGACGATATAGCCGTACAACCACACTGTAAAAGATTACAAAGACATCTTAATTAATTTACCTGAAAATAACTATCAATACCACACCTACAAAATAAATAGTGAAAAACCCTTGCGAGTGGTCCTTCGCGGAATTCCGGAAGCAATTTCCGGGATTGCCGTAAAAGAACATCTACTGACACAAGAACTATCAGTGATTTCGGTACGACGAATATATAAAGGGGACAGCGCAAAAATTCCAATGCCCCTAGTAAACGTGATTCTTAGCAACGATCTGCCAATTAAAAACAGTTCTCGTCGTGTTGTCTATCGCCGTGGAATCGCCAATAAGAAAAAAAACCACCACTGCCAGAGGTACGGGCATTTTCAATTCAACTGCTACCCCATACCCAAATGTGTAATGTACGGGAAAGCCCACATATCGCGAGACTATGAAATGACAAAAGAAACTCCGGTCACATGCACAACTGCGGGTGGAGTCATCCTGGAAACTAAAAAGAATGCAGCTTACATGCGAAGCATAGAAAAATGCCAGCAAATATTGCTCGCAAGGCCACCTAGGCCCCAAGGCTAGCGTCATAGCCGAGACAAGTAACGACAACAGCGACTACCAGGTGGAGAAACCACGAGAAAATAAGGCAGCTATTGCTAAACTAATCAACCTAAGAAATCGGTAACTCGGACAGTACCATCGACATCATGGCAGCAAGCACTAGTCACGCCTTCGAAATAAATCAGCTATTTTTCAAATACATCCAGGGTAATGATCACGGCCAAACATCTGAAAATGATATGAAAATAACACCTTACGGTACGTCCTAAACTGAAAAAATGGCCAACCAAAAGTACAATACCTGATACTCAACTTGTCAAATATTTTCACGGTTCTACCAAAACATTCTACGGAATACCTTGCTCTAATTATCATTATCCAAGCCTTTTAAGAGTTGTGGCATCGAAAAGCATTATTTATGTTCTTGATTTCAATAAAGTCAAAGCGACGAAAAAATGACGAAGTTCTAAAAAACTACAGATTTGGAAACTAGAATACATAAAAAAGGAAAGTAAAAGTTAGTAACAAAATTAAGTATTCTTAACTAGCAATTTATTGTTTCTATGACCAATACGGGAAGAAATTTTGCCAAACTATAATATCATATTTGAGAACCATGACTCAAAACGCATTGAACGTGTTGTCGATGTTGTGAATTAAATGAAATTTGAATGATTGAAAAAATGCAAAATAAATTTGGCAGCCCTAGAATTCGGATTTTGAATTGTTCTCTTGTCTAAAAATGGATATAGTTTCATTCACTAGTTTATTTTTGTTCATTACTGTAGTAATAATTATTGAAAATATAATGTTCCCACAGAAGATGATATTTATCACTGCAGTCCTGGAAATAAGTATCCTGAGTTAAAAAATAACACGCCAGGCAGCGAAAATTTCGTTTCTTATATAGATAACATATTTTGGCTATTATTTCGGTCTATTCTGAAAAGGCCGTGCAAGTCTTAAGTTGTTCAATTCTGAAGTGTGCCTACGTTGAGAGCCTAACCCGCATTCCATTTTTCCCTGCATTACTTGTAGCAGTTGATATTTGTTTCTTCACATAGTATTTCCAATGCAAGGTAGTTTCTAGTATCAAGTGTTTTTACACATATGTTGTATGACTTTGACGTTCAAGACATGGTTAGTTCATGATATTCTCAGCATACACCGTTAATATCACGTTCGAACGTTTCTATTCGTCTTGCTATTATTTGTTACAGTCTATGCTGCTAATCCATCTAAGGATATGTACTCTGTGTCCTTTGATTTGTTAATATTAATTATATTTTATAATTTGACCAATTTTGAGGCAAAAGAACGACAACTATAATTATTTTTAATCGATCTTAATAAATTTCATTTGATTGCTTTAAGACGAGTTAGTTAATGAACAAAGACGAAACAGCTGTATAGGATTTAAAATATTTATTGGAACTAAAGGCAATTACCTCAAACACAAGCATAAACAAACAATTATACAAGAATGTTCGTCAAACATTTCAAGAATGAACATTAATGTTTCCAAATGATTATTTAATTATCTGAACGTGACCTATATGATTATTCTAGTAAGCATAACCGTTGATAAGATTATAAAATTTGTTAAATATTTTACAATACTAATTCTAACGACATAATTTAATTGATCTAAAATTTTAAATATAATTTGAATACAAAAAAATTAGATGATTTTAATTTCAATTTACCTAAATAAATTGATAAATAAAATTTACAGGTTACGATTCAAGGATTCTAAAGTTTATGTGCAATTCACGTTTTCGATAGGTTACTTAAAGTATTCGTTAGTCAAAATTAATGTTCGGTGATTCACTCTCCGTTGAGTTCTTGAGCATCCATTTCAATGTTCAATACTTTATTTAGAGTTATTGTCTATTTGTTGATATAGTAAACTTTTCACAATTTTGGTGTTAACACTTTATTTTTAAAGAAAGTGAGGTTGCAACAATTCACTTGTTTACTACTGTAAATTGCTTGGGACAACTTGTATTCCATAGTAACCATTATTATTTTTGATTTGAGAAAAGTAATTATTTTTTTAATTACTGATATCCGAATTTTAACTAAATTCTTAGTTAAAACTAAGGTGTTTAAAAACACCTTGATGACCGTTTGACGAGATGAGTTGGTAGTAACTTTAGAAGCATAAATCAAATTAAAACACTTCCAAACACCTCACCAATTCAAAGGCACAATCACTAATCGATATAATTATTAACACCAACGACTTTCAAGAATTAATATTCCATTTTCGATGTTGCGAGAGTATATAATATCTTTTTGGTTGTTATCTTAACCTCATATCTTGTTCTTGGAATCCAATTACAGTTTATTATTTTAAACTAAACATTATGTTACTATGTTCCCACTCTGTTTATTTTCATGACGAATTCATTATTGTAACCTTGGATTATTCAATAGAAAATCTTAATTCTTAAACTCAAGGTATTATTACTGAGACGTACATACATATAATATTGTTAATACTACGCGTTTTCCTTAAACAGTATTACTAACGATTTCCTTAAGTTAAAGTTCGTAACATATTTACTGTTTGTAAGCAAGCTTATGCCTGCTATAGATTCCTAAACTATTTGTAATTACGGGATGTAAAAAGAAAATAGTGGCAACACATGAATATATAATATAATACTTTGCTATCACCCCTGTTACACATCTAGAAGACACTAGATCCCAGTAAAAATGGCTTTTTATTAATGCTATGAATGAGCGCCCAACTGCTTGAAGGATTTAATTTCCAATGTGCACACGCTTCCCTTCGAGTTATTTATTTAATTTAGAGAAGATATTGAACAAATAGGGGCTTATGTCTAGTAATTGTGAAGAATGTTGAAGCACCTCTATTCCCACTATGCAAACAAACTGCTTCGTAAGATTGTGCTCACATTTAACCATATGAAATAATCCTCTTAACGAATTTTGCATCAGACTGTAATTTTGTGACTCCCAAGCAATTCTCTAACTATGACGCTGTTTATTTCTGATTCGGCGCTAACAGTAATTGAAGAAATTTGACGTAATGACCAATGCCAATTCGATTTTTACGTGCCGCATCCTCCATCACGGCCTTGTCTAAACACCAACATCCAACGTGGACCATGCGTACATCGTTGTCGCATCTTTTCCATATACACTTATGACAATCTTCAGCGATCCTTTACGCGCTACCTTTATTTTGATTCATGCCTATTGGTCGCATTTATAAAGCATATCTTTACCACCAACATTTTAACGCCTAATTTTATCGCTTTACACACTCTGCATTAACGTATTACACAGGTATGTTGTCTCTCTAGAGTTTCAGAAACAGCAGTGCCTTCATTTCTTAATATACAACGTGGTACGACTACTTTCTGATATAATATTGTCTGAAATGTTAAAATATTCTTAGATATTATCGTAATTTTTGTCTGTTCACATTTTGAGCAAGACCATAAACCTTGCAGACAGTGGTGATATTATTATTGCTTAAATTTTGTTTACACAACTGACTACAAGTGCAGTATTGTCAGCGTAGTCCAAATTATGTATAATTATGGCATTATCATTAATTATTCGTCCAAGTTGCTTAGCGTTTCTTTAAAGATGTACTTAACTTCTCATGTATAAATTTCTAAATTTCACAAACAATGTGTAAAAAATTATATACGTAACTGTTTTTAGGGGCGTATTTGTAACCATGTCAATCAATTTCCACTGTCACGTCCTTACACGAGTACATTATACAATCCACTTTAACAACTGCATGTACCCATGTGTTAATACATGATAAATAACAGCAGGAATTTGTTCTGGTTTACATATATTTATCTTAACTATGAAATTGTTAAAACACTCAGAACACAGCAATACCGCATCGTCCACAGATGTGCGCAGTTTTAATTGTGCAGGTTGCATTTCTAGATCTTGAAGCATTGTACCCTGCGTCTTCTTTGGAAAGTCCTTTCCCTGGTTTAACTTTTTCTCAGTAGGCACAAATACTCTTTCCTATTTAAGAAGTTGCGTAATAGTTGAATTAAAAGGATAATTTGATGTTATTTTCATAGATATTTTATTACTAGAAATAAATGCAGTGATAATCGGTTTTTGAATTTTAATAAGTCCGTTTTGGGGTGTTTCTTCCAACGCTAAATTAACCAACAGTTTACCATGATACATCTATACGTAAAATTTCCATAACAAGCAAAAAGCGGGTCCATCAAATGCATGCCACCCATGTGGCTATTGTAAATCGTTACCGAATGGCACTTGGGAATAAATGTATATTTCTTATCCTTTTTTGAAAATCGTTTTACTTCCCCAACTGGATTTATTTCCTGATGATTAGAAATAGTATAAAACATTGTTTTATACCAATTATTAGAATTTACGACTGATAAGTTACCAGGTCCTATTGCTTTTAGATACAGTTCCGTAACTAATAATACCTCTGCTCTTTCAAATTTATTTTTTCTAACTGTACCTAAGTAACAGATATTCAAACTATTTAAATATGATAACAAGGACATACTTGAAAATAAATTTTGTGCAAACACCTGAAAGTTTTCTCCAGTTACATCATGCCACAGCCTTAGTACTGCATCTCCTACAACCCTCAGTTACGCACTTTTTCCCTATTTTCAGAAGCACCGTGAAAAGTTTCGAAGCGGTACATATATCCAAAGAATCTTGCCCTAATACAAATCTTTGGCTTTTTGGCAAGTATTGCTTGATCGATGAGAGATCTTTGAAAGATATCAACTTCCAAATATTATTCAGGATACAGTCCTGAATGGTGGGTGTAATATTATTAATCTTATACTGAAGTTACCATCAGGAATTGATCTGGAATTCATACAATCTGTTACATGACAGCACTGACAATAGAATATATCCGTAAAGCAAGCGTATTATTGACATTATTACTCGAGTGCCCTAAAGTTCACCTAGACCTATTCTGCAATTTAATTTATCATTCTGATAGGCATATAGATCTGTTATATGAACAATCCGTCCTAGAAATTCATGCGGGGAAAAAGTACTGAAAATACCCAATTGTATGATCAGTTTCGATATTAGTTTTGCGTTTTTTTAACAAGGGGTTGCATTAACAGTTAATATATTATCTTTTCCAGTATTCTTTTTTAATTTGCCTTTTTACTTTCTCTTATCTATATGAAATATAGTAGACAAAAGTCATGTTTTTGGTCAAAATTTTCGATGTCCAGTTTTTAGCGGAAATACGCGTTTTTAGGTCCTCTGAGTCCGAAAAACATGTTTTTAGAAATTGGTCTATGTGTGTGTGTGTGTGTGTGTGTGTGTGTGTGTGTGTGTGTGTGCGAGCGTGCGTGCGCGCGTGCGTGCGCGCGTGCGTGCGCGCGTGCGTGCGCGTGCATGCGTGCATGCGTGCATGCGTGCGTGCATGCGTGCATGCGTGCATGCGTGCATGCGTGCGTGCGTGTATGTGTATGTACCTAGTTGTTAATATATCTCGAAAACCAAACGTAGTAGAAAAGTGAAATTTTATAAGTTTATTCCCGCCTTGGCACTTCCCTGTAAGAATTTCGTTAAAATCGAATTACCGGAAATGCTACTTTATTTATTTATTTAAAAACATTATTGACACTTAAAACATTTTTAGCTAAAAGCTCAAATTTGTTGAATGTTTTTCAAACAAAAAGCTTAGATCAAAGAAATAAGATAATCTTATAAAGTGAGAGTATCCAAAAAGAAGAGGTTATATTCTTATCTACATAAAATTTGGTTTCAGGGGCCATTGGAAAAGCTAATTTGGTCACGATTCGGCAATCGAATTACTAGTCGCTTAGTCTGGATAACACACTGCTGAAACGTCGCCTTTTGTCAATATTTTTCACTCAATATAATTTAAAAGTTATGTGGTGATCTCATTGCCAATAATGCTTTTTAAAATTACACTTAAATGTAGGTCGATTATGGAATCTTTTGACACGTATGTTCAGTTCACGTTTAGATTAAATGTGGATCTATGTAACGTCGAATTTAAAAACTATTTTCTGTAACCGTTGTTTGCTGCTCTCCAAATATTATATAATTAGTAGTACAAGCAGTTCAACTCGGTACCTTGTTTTTAATTTTTATAATTTTAATGTTACATAAATGTTCTAAACTAAATGTGGTATAAATGGGAACTGAGATCTGAATGTTTGTAATAACTTCATTGGTTTCGAAATAATAAAAATATTTTTACGCAAGAGAATTCCATTGTTTATCGGCAACAACTCGCGCCTTGTAACGAGAATTTCTTTTATTCGATAACAGTTTCTGCTTTGTATTCCGGAATTGGACAATTCAATTGGTGCTGCTCGCACAACTGCGGAGAAAATCAAACTGGTTTGGATTTCAATATAATCCATACCACGCGATGACATAATCTCATTTTTATTTTCTCTTACCTATACGAAATATATTATAGAGAAAGTCATATTTTCGGTCAAAATTTTCAATGTCCAGTTTTTAGCTGAAATATACGATTTCAGGTTAAAATGACCGAAAGTGCCATATTATTCCTGCGATTTTCTCGAAAACGACTGTAACGATTGTGGCAAGTTAATTGGATGGCTGACCGTTATATTTATCGTTCCTAAAATAAATGTAAATAGTAATTTAATTATTTGTGGACACTATTTACATATCTATATACGTAAAAAACAGTCTTTTGTTGTCTCACAGCAGATTTTTTCAATAAAACTGATTGATTTTTCTTGGGAAAACAGGTACCGAGTTGTTCGTAACTCGGATGGGCGACCGTTGAAGTTATCATTTTCTAAATGATTTGGTCTTAATATTTAATAACGTTTAGTATAAATCTGTAAACAATTAGTTAGCTTAAATCATGTCGTGTGTTTTCGCCAGATTTTTTTGTATTATAATAGGGGACCACTAATATTAAAAGGTTGCGAACCGCTGTTTTATGATTTTAAAAAATGTATGGTTATTGAAACTATAAAAAGTAATAGATTCGCTGAATTTTATGTGCATTTTAAAGGAAAAGATCCAGGATATCCGGTAAAGATTGTTCTAAAATTTTTAGGTAGTTACTTAGTGCTCGCAATAATAATTTGTTTGATTCAAAAATGTATTTCCTTTATAATAATAAAATGTTGAAGTCGTATTCTTAAGATTTTCTCAGATAAACACATTTTACTGTTATGTTTAAAGGTATCCCACCTGCTTCCTTGCACAAAAAATTATAATTGCAATGAGTTGAATTTATTTGCATCAAACTTGGGATGTTTTGAATATTTATATGTTCAGACTAATTATAGTCAGTAAACTTTTGATCATATAATAGGGGTAAATATTAAAACTTTATTTGTAATAAAAGTGAGGGAAAATTTTAAAACTGTTGAGGTGTTGGATACCCATTCTTGACCGTTTCAAATATGCCTGTATATCAATACAATTCAATAGAACGGACGTTATTCTTTATTTTATTTTCCTAACAGCGTTAGGTACAGAGCTCAAATAAATGACGTTGTTACGCAACAATTATAATGAAGTATTTTGTCAAAATGATAAATCCCGAGTTATTTTAATTATTTTAATTGGTAATTTTAGAACGGTTCAGGATATTGGTATATAATGTAATTTAGAGGAAACGTTTATTTCACATTTATGGACATTTATTAAAATAAGAACTCGCATTTTTTTATTCTAAACGCTAAAAGATATTTCCTTTCGTTTAAAAAGAGATGCATCCGGGCCCTGCGGTAGACAAATAATGTATGTAATTTTTATACACAATTTGATCATGAAATTAAACTAGGAAGTTACTTGTTTATTAGTTAAAATCATGTATATTTGAAAAATGAACGAACCTTGCTATTAAAATGTAACACCTATAATTATAGCAGTACATAATGTGCTTTAAAATGTTTAACCATTGATACGGATTTTTTTGTCTGATATCTTCTTGTTATATATAAAACATGGCTGTTTCGAACAGGAAATTTCAAATTAGGAATAATGTCCTGTCTTTAAATTTTGATATCAAATACGATTGAATAAAATCTACCTTAAAATTGATAACCCTGTGCTATGTATGTGTATTTGAATTTCATTAATATTAATTACGTGTTATTTTTTAAAAGAACTCAAAAATGTTTTATTAACTTCCAAAAGTACATAAGCAGTAATCAATTAAAGATAGGAAACTTTTGGGTTAAGAGTTACATATATGTACCCGTACCTTGAAAGTATTGCAATGTATAATCGGAATTTTTTTTATAAATATATTGTTGATTTTGAGAAATGTAAACAAGGAATAGAAAAGTACATATATCTGTGATGATGCTCTTTATCAAAATCAAAAGTATCTAGAATAAGTATCACAGTTGATCAACGGCAGTGTGCAGCTGTAGCTAAGAACAGATGTAAGAAGGCAGCTGGACGGACACACAGGTCTCGTAGGCCACTTCCTTACCTTCTTCCTTAGCTAACCTTATCTCTTCTACCTTCGTTATGTTCGAGATAGGAGAGGGACAACTTTTTACGGGAACATCTGTTCTATAATATAAATAGATGGTATAAATTGATAGAGATTGGAAAATTCTCTTTAAAATTTTCAATATATTTATACCTACACACTTTCCCGAGTTTTGTTTCATCCTGTATAAAACATTTTTAAAAAAATATCAACAATATATACAGAATTATAAATATTTTTGTATAATTTAAATCTGCACCCGAATTAAAAGATGGAAGACTTTAATTTTGTGGGTCCCGTACTCCCCTTTATACAATTTCCATGTCGTTTAAGTGACAGCTGCAACTACAGGTATACTGTTTAACTCGAGATGCAAGCAGCTTGTGTAAATTTTTTACAATACCTACTGGGCCTTTAAACATAATCTCCAAAAAATAAAGAGCAGCAATGGTTCATTCTTTAATTTTCCAGATTTACATCGAAAGTTGAATAGATTACATTAATGTAAAAATAGACGATGAATTAAAAATCCATCATGTAAGGCGGGAAATTTCAAATCACAATACAGTATGCAATAGCTCTTTAAGAGTACACCCACAAAATAACATACTCATACAAAACATCTGCCATTTACGTATTATGGTTAGGAGTAACTGCAGCACGTGACAGTCGAGTTTTTGACGGGCGTTTCTAGCTCAACAGGTTACTCATATTTAGTTCATTGATTAATTAGATAATTAATTATTCGCCAACTTACCCCCCTTTTTTTGCTATAGTCAAATCAGGTACCTATACACCGAATCATGTTAATTCTTATATATAATATATAATATATATATAATTCTTATATATAATCAGTAATAATACGATTTGATTAAATATCAAATCTCTAAATAGTGTTCAAATATAAAGGAAAACGTTGAAAATTTTGTACAGTATTGTAACGAAACTAGTTAATTGTTTTACAATGTTTATTTATTTTCACTAAAATTACAAGTATCAATTGCACTAGTCACAGTTTAATTAGGTGAAATTTTTTCGAAACGGTGTGGCGGTTGCGCGATGGCTTACCACATACTTAAAAATCTGCGCCAGCCGCTCGATCGTTCGCAAACTTCGCACTAGATTTATTTCGCCACCACCATGCAGGTTTTCGATTTTTTAAATGATGCATTGGAACACCATGTTTGATTTAGAAAGACGCGAATTAATTCAGGTACTTCCTGAATTAATTTCGCAACACTTTCCGCAAATGTGTTGCAGGTATTTGTGGCCTCCGTGATTATTTGGCCGATTTCTAAAAACTTTGTGAAACTTGCTCACTGCCCTGCAGGTTGTTGTTCTGCTGCCTGGGTGGGCGTAGTCTTGGCAACTTGCACGCAAGCCTTCTCTTATGCCTTGTAGTGTTTTTGGTCTGGGACGATTCGGACATCCCTTGTCGATTTTTCGCGTCCTCGCACCCTTGCGCCCGCACTTCACGCACTTGGCTAACGCGTTGCATTTTCATTATGTGTGTCCAAACTTTTGAATAATTGTTTTCCTTCTGCGCAGTGACTCGATATCCACGCACATTCTAAAACTGTTGTGATGTATACAACTTTGCCTTCGAATGTTTTTCTACCTCAATATAATTTAGAGGCATAGCCGTCTTGGTTTCTCCCCTGTGCATCCTCTGAACGGATCGCACAGAGAGTCCCGCTTGATATCTTCTTTTATTGCATCATCGTTTATTTCTGCTGGGAGGCTAGGGATGACCGCCCGTAATGGCTTTTCTTTGTTAAAAAGTACGTTTGGAATGACAGGTTTTTATCCCTAAGGATCTTCACGACCGTCGCGTGCTCGCCTTCGCTGCTGAGATGGAGTTCTTGGGATTTTTGATTTTTATATTTAAGCGGCGCAGTACCTTCGGCCACCTTCATTCAACGTTCTTTATTTCTCAAAACAATTGGCGACACTTCGTTTGTTTTCAAGCTCTTCAGATCGGTTGGGTCGGAGTTAGCTAACGGGTCGAATCTGTTGCTGTCATCTTGACTGCAGGCCTAGGAGTGACCTGCCTCTGTGGCTTCCTCTTTCTACCTTTCTGAAGGGCGAACCCGTCGTTTTCGGCTGTTGATGTGGTCTGAGTGACCATATCATCTTCAGAAGATGAGTAGACGAGGCTTTCGGCTATCATCTTCTGAGCCGTGATTATTTGCTTGTCCTTCGCGAGTAATTCCCTAGCGCAATTTTCTGTCTCGTTTAGGTCGACCTATACGAGGTCTTGTAGTTCAGTTTGGGAGTCTCTTTATAACCGCGTTTTTTAGGTGTGCATGTTCTCTCATTACTTCACTGTTGTTGTAATCGTCAAGCGATTCTCTGATTGGTACCGGGTATATGTATCATTTCACAACTCATAGACATGATACCGCCAAACACGCAAATGGATTTTTATGCACAACTTGCACCACTAAAGAAACTGATACTACAACCGACTTATCACTGTAAACAAAATGGACCTAAGTTATGGTATCTTAAAGAACACAAGAGTTAACAATGAGCGCCCACATTTAATGAAAGCTAGAAGTGCTCCATCGCTATTCAGTCGTCGCTTATTTTATACGAATCATTAAATATAAAATTCTGACAAGAAATTGTTACGACAAAACGGCAACGCCGAAATGACGACTAACTGTGCTATTTTCATATGATGTTTTTGAATAACACGATACCCATCCATTGTTTAACAGTTTAACAGCAGATACCTCTTAATATGCGCAACAAAAAACGCTTATAAACTATGTGTCTACATTGTATAGCTTTCGAAATATTTGTAATTAAAGTTTTCATCCCGCCCCTGTTTTTTAACTTGGTCTATTGTATTCAACAAGAAATGGCTGGTTGGCCACTGACCGAAGCTGAACGAACGCATACAAATTCAGAACACTATTGATGAATAATTCTCAGTTGATTATTATAACTACCCGGTACGTTAATTACCTTTAAAATAATAAGTTTTATTTTCTTTCTTAAAATTTCTAATGATCTGTTAATTTTATAAGTTTATAATTTCTTTAAAATAAAAACAAGGGTAGATACGATTTTTAATATATACACTTGTATTATTAAATTTAAAAACATTTTTTAAATAACTTCATATATTAATATTTACAATCTCTTGTGTTGCGTATAATTTAAATTTTGTTAAAATAATTAAAAATCTAAATGATAAATAAATGTCATAAAATTTAACGTAATTTGTATTCAGTATAAAACACAAGTCTACATATAAATTATTGTGTATCAAATATTTATCAAATACGTGTTATAATAATTAATCCATAATTAACTTATAATTAATAAACAATAGTGTTAGTAAAAGCAAACTTGAATAATTTTAAGGAGTACGTTGGATTACTTCTTATTAAAATATCTGGCGACCTAGACTCTAAAAAGTACATTAATAGTAAATGTAAACTGACATTGTGTAAACAAAAACAAAGTAGTATTTATGTTTGAGGGTACATTTCATGGTAAAGCTCATACAGGCCCGCAACCATGATAGATTTACACCCGAAAATTTACAAAAATTTTTTTTATTAGATTGAAAGTTTTTACAGATTTGCGTTCACAAAAGGCCGAGATACACATTGTCTTCAATAATGTTTCTTATATCCTGGACATCCTGTATAATTAAAAACGATGCTGCCAGTTTGCTTTACAAAAGCATATCTCGAACATGAAGAGTTGTGCCAAAACATTTCACCATCTGAGGCGAAAAAATGAGCACCCCAATATATAGGATGCTAAAGAAAATGTTAATTATTTTACAAAGTACGAATGCATTAATCATAGCTATGGTAAATTCTATATTTTCGATAATAAATGGCATTATTGTAAAGAAACGAACAGAAGAGGTACCAAAAACTAAAAATCTACTAAATTTAAAAATTTACAAAACGACGTTTTCGGTGTACGAAGTCTTATGACAACTCCCTCTAGAATGGTTTTTAGAATACTAAACGTAGTAATAATGCCTGATTTATACAATCAACTAGAAAGCAAATTTATTATGTCATACAATATAAAATTATTAAACAGCTATCTTTATCCTCCTAATTGTTAATTCTTGGTTGTTGTGGTGACTGTATAAACCAGGTATAAAATATAATGTTTTTTATAAATACACTACACTTCAAGAAAGCGATCTTCATATCCGCCTTCCATTTGGTTACATACAGCACATCTTTTTACGTTTTATATTACATCGTTTTTACCCTGGCCTTTTAAATAAAACTTAACCTTCGCTATTGCAAAATGTCTTCCTAATGTTAGGAATAACCTTTGATTTGGGGTAGTACTTTTCTCATGTGTTTATAGTAATGTACCAAAGGAGATTTTTATATAATCTACCAAACTATGAAAATAACAAGTGACAATGCCAACTTATTATGACATTTATCGATTTACTTGCCACGTTTTGTTCAAATCAGACAAAAATTGCAATTTCTGCATAAGTGTGAAAAAATGAATGAAGCGAAGCTTGAATTTAGAAGCGTTATAAAATTCTTAATAAAAGAGGGAAATGGATCAAAAGTTATTTATGAAAGGATGATCGGTGTATATGGAAAAGATACGCCATCTTATTTTACAGTAAAATTTTGGTGTAAATAATTTCGATGGGGCAGAGAATCAATTCAAGATGATCCAAAATATGAAAGGCCTGTGGAAGTACGAAGCATCGAAAACATCCAAAAAGTTGAAGATTTGGTTTTGACAGATCGAAGAATAAAGGTTTCAATAATTGCTAATGAAGTAGGAATATCAGAGATAACAACCTTAAAAATTTTACATGAAAATTTGAGCATGAATAAAGTCTCTGCACGTTGAATTCCAAAACTGCTCATTCCCGAGCAAAAGTTGTGTAGACAAGAAATTTGCGACTAAAACTTAAGAGCTTTAACAAATGACAAGGACTTTTTTTAAAAATCATAACTGGTAATGAGACGTGGGTGTATCACTGGAATTCACCAACCAAGCAATGGGTACACAAGGGATCTCCACTACCAAATAAGGCAAGGACGCAATCTTCATCAGGAAAACGAATGGCTACAATATTTTGGGATGCTGAGGGAATCTTGTTGATTGAATATATGAAGAAAGACACTACAATTACAGCAGATGTATATAAGGATACAATTAACCATTTAAAAGGAGATATACTGTTAAAAAGATCAAGCAACTATGGATAGAAGATTATGCTGCTTCATGACAACAGCAGGGTGTATAAAGCTCGAAAAGTCGAAGAAGAAATCCGCGACTGTGGCTTCCTAGAGTCGAGACATCCACCCTACAGTCCCGACTTGGCACCAAGCGATTATTACTTATTTCCTTAACTTAAAAAGCATTTACGGGGACAAGGTTTTTCTTCTAATGAGGAGTTAAAAGGAATTATAGAAGAGTTTTTTGCAGACATACCGAAAGAATTTTTTTTCGAGGGTATAGCATTACTGGAGAAACGTTGGATTAAATGTATAAACGTTTAAGGAACCTATGTTGAAAAATAAAATATTACTTTGCGTTCAATTGTTTTCTTTCATAGCTAGGTAGATTACATAAAAAACTTCCCTCGTACATTTACATGCGTAAGCACGTGCACTCACTGAGCGTATTAAATATAATTTGTTTCAAAGAATTTAATAATTCGCATTCATGCATAAATAACTGCAACTATTTGAATTTTAGGTTAAGCATCGCTTATGCGTACAAAAAACTTTCGTTCGGCTCCAACGTCGGTTACTTTCGGTGTCATCCACGGATCTTAATGCGGACATATTCTTTTTTCATTATTTATTAATCATATAATTAATTCAGTTGGGTATAGTGGATATCTGTTATACATATATAGCTTAAAGAATTTAAACATATTAAATCTGAGTATGACTGCGTTATGTTACAATAAGACGTTAACAATATTCATCAGCGAAGTGTTCATAATCAGTTAGAGTCGAAAACTAATAAATTTTTATTTGTATCATTTTCAAACCTGGAAATGATTTGTGGTCAGCGTCTAAATTTTAACTCGCACACTGCTAGTAGATGCAAGAAAACTTTACATGAACTTGGTACAGTTTTGAGAATTGCTAATCAATATCCATGCAACTATCTAAGAACATTGTACACGTCTTTTATTAGATGCCATTTAGAGTACATTTCTGTAATACACATAAAGACCTGTGAACAACTTGAACGCGTACAGAATAAATTTCTATGTACGGCTGAATTTAAGCTGAAAACAGTACATGCGCAGAGTTGGTTGTTTATTTATGATGAGATCGTCGCATCGCTTATAATCTTTGCAAAATGCATTAATAAACTGTTTAATGGACTGTTTATAATTATTAGAGGAGATTGATTTCAATACTCCGTATATTTAAATTATTAAATTTTTTAAATAGGTATAAGGTACACTTGCGGCAAATAAAAACGGACCATCTGTTATTGACAATTTTTCAACTTTAACAAAATTTCATTAGTGTACTTTAGACTTTAAATGTATTTATTTTAAATATATATAGGGAAATTACTTTTTTAATTTAAAATTAATATAGTTATAATGGTTATGTATATTTAGATATTAAAAAGATTTATAAAAATTCA
>JAHWXV010441986.1:0-10771 GCA_024586415.1 Phrixothrix hirtus
ATATATATATATATATATATATATATATATATATATATATATATATATATGTATGTATGTATATATATCCCTCACAAAAACAGCTTTAAGCAGTTTCTTGCAAATTGCCAGGCTGTGGTTCATTGTGAAGCGAGGATGTCCAGCTTTAGGATGAACAATTTAAATTCCCCGCAAGGATATTTAAGACAAGGACGTTAGCGGTCTTAAGTGAAATTCCCATCCATATTAATTAGCTCACCTTGATATAAATCCTTAAAAATCATGCACTTGCACGATAAATAAACTGTCTTTTTTAATGCAAAACTTCAGCAACTATTGTTACAGAATGTATCTAGATAGAATGTAAATAAAAGGCATGAGTATATCATAGAAAGAAATGAAGGATAGAGATTTGTAAATATATGATCATTGAACATACATATTAAATATATAATTTTAAAACGTAATGCGAATTTAATTGAATTATGATATAAATGTTGATGATATAAAGCCATATCAAATAAAATATAAATATAATATGTAAATATACAAGTACGTTCAGAATATGTGCACAATCATAAAGCCACAAAGGGTAATAAAGCCTCTTTATAAGTAAATCGCTAACCTGCGACTAAATCTCTAATTATACCATAGTCGAAAGGCATAGCAGCTAAGTAAATAACAGCTATTTAATATCTATAACAGAAACAAACGTTATAACCTTTAATCGACAATCATTTAAGACAATATCATGAACTTTGGTGATCATTTCATCAGTGGTAGCCTCTTTAAGACGTCCTGATGTTAAATGGGGGGTTACCCCTGAACCATACACAAGCCCTATGTGGCCGCGTCCCCCCTGCCTTGTTCTGGTAGGTCTCTGTGTAGTGTTAATACAGCCAACATCCTTTTATAAGAAGGGAGCTGGACTGTATAGATGTGCACTTATTATAACTAATATATACACTCTTAGATACTAATGTGACTCTACCAACACGATAACTATATACGAATATTTAAGTTCACGCAAAATGTAGCAAAGAATGCCAACTAACGTTTAATTCTAAATTAATAGTTAACTAACACGATAACTTCGATCAAATGTTTAGCACAAAATAAAAAAAACAAAATTCAAAATGTTCCAAAAATAATAATAAAGTCGATAAAGTTTGTCTGTTATTCACTGCGTTGGGACGCTAGATGGCGGCGGCTATGTGGATGTTGCGCTGTAGCACTGGTCCTCGGAACGACTGGTGGCTTTTAGCAAGATGGCGGCGGGTTGTAGTCTTGAAGTGGAGGTTCTGTGGCGGAGGATGCTCTGGCACTGTCAACTCAACTGCCGCTTGCTTATTTTGGCCCTATCTATATACCACTTCCAGGAGAAAGTGGCGAAATGCTGTTCTGGAATTGGTAATCATGAAATGCCAATGAAAATTGGTCTTTGTTATTCCCACATGTATTATATATGCAATACCTGATCTTGTTTCATATTTGGTACTCGCACGGCCACGTTTAAATTCATTCGCCCAACTGTCTTAAATGATGGCGCAGATTGGCCGTGAACATAATCTAACTCTTTTACAATTTCTTTGGGTTTTTTCTCGGAGATATGGAAGTGCTTAATCACAGCACGAAATTCTCTTTTGTCCATATTCACAAAGCAACGTAACGGGTTTACTTTAAACAACTGGAAGAGACAAAGATCGCAACGTATTTCGCTGAAACTCTGACAGCTGTCTTACAATATATAATAAATTTCATAAATGATATGCATGCGTAGATTATGGCGCCATCTCTGTGTTGTTATCTCACTAATCAGACCGCCCTCGTATTTTTAATTCGAGATGATGGATTAGCCCCTCCAACAATTTGTAAGAATTTTCAGAAATTCGAATGATTCAGTTTGTTTATGTACGAAACAACACACTAACATTCGGTAGAATTAAATAGATTTTTATTCTTTTAGAACTTCAAATGCGCTTTTAATGGATTGACCTTGTTGAATTGCATCAATTTTAGTTTTGTAAATAAATAAATTCTTAATATTACAAGTTTACGATACATCAACATCTTAATATTTGTAACAGTCTATTTTATTCTTAAATAATACGACTTTTTTTATTTAAATTCAATCCTTTATTCTTTTTATCATCAAAACTGATGTTCTCAAATGTACAAGTGGGCCGATAATTAATATCTAACAAAATCAATGTATATTGATAATCATTATCAGGGTAGTGTATTTTCCAACAATACTAATAATTTATTATAATTTGTCGTTATTCTGTAATATTACAATATGTGTAGATCAGTTCGCATGTCTATAAAAAATTATTTAAATTTCTGATTAATCATTTGTTTAACTCTACTCCTCAATATTAATAACTCTTTTACTGATCAAGGTGGAACACTTGCCTCTAAAGGCCCATTGGAAAATAAAAAATATTGTGGATACCAACATAGTGACGATTATGTTCATGAGAGGTCCAAAACATCTATAATAGATGAATATCCTTGGGTAGCAGGATTGTTATATGAAGAATATGGCTTGAAAGGTTACAGTATACGTGGGGCTGGTTCTCTAATTAGTAGAAGATATGTATTGACTTCCGCTATTTTAACAACTGGACAAGAGCGTGATTATCTGTTTCTGTAAGTATTATTTAACGGTTATCTTCATATTTTATCTTAAAATAGCGTAGGAGTTCGTCTTGGAGAATACCATAATAGAAATCAAAGTGATTGCGTTTCCTTCCGTGAACTACAGGAATGTAGCGATCCCGTTGAAGATTTTGACATTGAAGAAATATTAGTGCATCCTGAATACAATGAAGATTTTAAGAGAAATAATATTGCTCTATTGCGCCTTAACAGATCTGTACAGTATACAGGTAGAAATGATCTTTGAATACCATTTTATTTTCTAAAAATATCGCCTTAGATTACATTCGCCCTATATGTCTTCCATTTCCGGAAACCAAGCCTCCAAAGGCTGGTGACACCTTAATTGCAACTGGCTGGGGATTACGAAATCTGGACGGATATGTACCATCTATTAAAAAACGAGTACCTTCGCGATTAATGAGGTTTGAGGAATGTAATCATGTAACTAAGCTTTTAACTATTCCTGTAACAGAAAATGATATGTGTACCGTATCAATAATTTCAGGTATAGCTTCGTGCTCTGATGATGAAGGTTCAGCTCTTATGTTCTCAATTAAAAATCAATGGCACATTGAGGGAATAATTTCAAGATTTGTTATTGATTGCTCAAATGTTTTTCCAGTGATACACACCAAAGTGAGAAATTTTATGCAATGGATTACTGAAAATGTTAAACATTAAATAGGATATTCGTTTGTTGGACACAATTATTCAAAATTTATATTGTGATTATTATTTCGGTTATTAAAGATTTCTAAGCATCTATTATTACTTTATCTTTGAAAGTATTATAAGCGCTAGAACATGATCTGCAGTAATTGAATCACGCTTGTTTCGATAATATTGCTTGATAAATACTTTGGTCGAGTACTAAAATGCAGTAAGTGAACGAAACTGTAGTTGTGGGTACTTATATATTATAGCTCAGTCAATAAAGGCCGCAAAAAGTATTTTGCCGTATATAATTAAGGTAAAACTGAGTTTTACTCCATTGATAGAGCCCTACTAGGGGAAAAGTTTTACAAAAGTTCCAAAAAATCCCCCTGGAGCTCCCACCAGCCCCTCTCAAATGATTCAAATACCAATATTCACGGAATAGTCATTTTACTATTACTAATGATCGCATCAGGTTCATTTTTTTTGTTTTGCTTGTTATTAAATGAGATAAAATATTATATATCTTTATACTAATTTTAAATCTAATAGTTTTTGATAAATTTAAGAAAATATTGCTTTCTTACTTTTGACACTTAGTTTTTGTGCTATATTATTTTTAAAAGGTACATGTAAAACCCGTTCAGGTAAAAGTTATAGACTACACTGTTTTAAATCTACTGATATACATTCTTGTTTATTTATGTGCGCTACTAACGCTGTGGAGGAAGGAGACAGCAAAAAAGTTAGGCGTATTCCGAGGTTGTCTAGTAAAGTTAGCAATATCACTCGCGGCGCATTCAGTTTGTCAGTAGAGTATAGGTTGTTGAAGGGAGTAATTACTTAACGTCTCTTATTGTATTGTGCGGCCCATCATTGGTTAGTTTTAAGTTCCGTGTACAGCGTTTCAAATTAAAACTGTCATTAAATTAATACTATTTGTATTCACGAGTCTCACAGTGTATCCGCATTCTTTTCAATATATGTGTGATAACGGACTTATTGTGCAATTTATTCATATAGTATTAGTTATGGAGGAGCTAAAAATAATTATTCAAGCAAGTTTACAAGTAAACGTGTACATGCATTTTGGCTAGATTGCGTAGTTGATATGTGGGAATCAAAGGTAGAGGCATTAACAATTGTAAAACAAATTTTACTCAACCTAATTTTTTGTTAGTCTGGGGTCGTAGGTCTGACATCAAGGTAGTTATTGTCACAATCTGCTCTGCTTCATATATTTGGTATTGCATAAGTAAAATGGTGTTAAATAGCACTATCGCTGATAAAATAGTTCGTTATATATTCAGAACGATGGGAAGAATATACAGCTAAAATACTAGGCGTGTCTAATATACGAGTAAACATAAACGGTAGTAACTGATGGTTAATTGTAATCGAGCACTCAGTATATCAAAGTCGAACTTAATAACTCAAACGTAAAATGTTTACATAGGATATTCAGAGTTAAGAATCTTGTCAAGAGCAACATAAGAAAAGCGAACTTTATGTAAAACACTCGTATGTATGTCTGAAATAAATAAATTAAGTAAATTGCAACAAAAGAAAGATAATCAAAATTTAATTAAGGTAATATGATTTATTTCGTATAAAGAATATTAAATGAAATTAGTGGATTATGAGCGTAAAAGAATTTTGGAGTATGTTTTGAAACACACAACATTACACAAGTTTACGTAGTTGTTTGACAAAAGATTAAAAAGATGTTGAATTATAAATTATATTGATAAATAAAGCAATGCATTAAATAGCAACATTATCATCGCAGCGATTAATAGCTAAAGGTAATTGTTTACGTACAGAAATACAGAAATACTGAAATGAGAAATGATGTAAATTTAGGTTAATTACTTGTGATTATTTAAATTTAATTTATATTGCGATTGAATGAGCTCACTTAAACGTAATTCATGTATTAATAGATAGCTAGATAAAAAAGTTCATTGACTACAAGAAGTTGACCTTTCCAATAACTATCTAAACAACAAAGTGAATGTATAATTCCACTTATGTATAAATTCAAATCATAAAATAGAAATATTAATTCACAACAAGGAAAGTATCCTAAAATAATTCCAAATATTAATACAAGTAATGTAATCTTCATCAATTAATAGTACTACTGGTTGTATTCAAAAAGATTACGACGTGAGAAGGAACTTGAATTCAACCAAATCAGTTGTTAGATTTATCGTCTTATGTGTTGGCTACTGTGTAACGGAAGCCATTTGAGGTTACTAAATTGATTATTCCATCGTAGAAAGTAGCAAGTGAACAATGAGGTGAGTAGTGATTTTAATAGATAATAGACCGTAAAACCATTGTGAATTATACAGGATGCGAAATACGTATAAAAAGATATTTCAAGCTATATGACCTGTTTTTAGGCGATTAAGCGAGCTCCAGCGTCATAGTTACAGCATCAGTTGGTGGACATGGACCGCTGTAGACAAGATCTATGAGGGACAGTTGCCTAACGAACTGGCTGAATGTGTAAGCTGTCTTTTACTCTGGATTGGAATTAATCCGTCCCTGAACACCAGGCTACAGCATATCGTCTGGAGGAGTATCTTTGACGAATAGAATAAAAACAGCTCGGGTATGCATTAGTATCCTGAACTCATCGCTAATGAAGAAAATACGATGAAATTAGAAGGTGTCGTCAGCAAAATTAATTAACTTCACCTTTAAAGGCAGAAACACAGAAAATAATTTAAATTAGATAATTTAGAAGTGAATAGTTTGTGTTCATATATAACAATGGAATATATTGCTATAGCAAAATGTGTGCGGCTAGGAAATAAGAAGTTATAGAACTAGTTTTTATTAGCGCGACCTCCCAAAAATTCTTAAACCACTCGTCTATCTCTGAAATAGAAATATGAATATAAATGTAAATAATTTCTATCTTTTAAGTTACGCAGTGGCGTACCTCTATTTGTACAATTAATAAAAATAAACGAAATTTTGGGTAATATTGGTGTGTAAATATAATACAGAATCTAAGTAAATCTAAAACATCAAAAGAAGGAAATATAACATGCAGGGCGTTCTCTAAGAACGTAACAAACGATGGACTTCATTAGAGCTTGAGAGGGAAAACTGAAATACTGTTCACAAATTGTACTGGAAAAAATTTACGTCTTCATCTAATATGAGGGCTGCTATAAAGCAAAAAGGGACATGTGAAACCGCACCTTCGACGTCTTCTGTTTGAGGAGTTTGGAGGGGAAATTCGGTTTTAAAAATGTTTGATTTATCTTTGGGACACTAGCAGTGGTTGTTTTATGGTGTTCACAATACCACAAAAACCTGTCTAACTTGTCTCTACATCGGAAATCAGAGAAAATGTAATAGCAAAATGTAGTGACTTGCTTGCTAATGCTAGGAACCTTGTGGTACTCGGCACACTGTATGATGCAAACTGTTATAGGGACTTCTTTAAAAATTCACCACATAAAGGTACAGTTGGAAGGTCAAAGTCAGAACTAGGCGAAGTGTTTTACAGACATTACCAATGCATAGAAAATAGCGACGTCCGTCTATTTAGTATACAACAACTAAAGAGTATAATGAAAGGCACTTCGGGTCTCCCAGAAACTTATACTAATAAACGCTTGAAAAATCTTCTTAAAGAACGTTTTAAAGGCCCGTTACTTCTGTTCAATATTGCTGGAAGAGTAAGCGTTGTATGTTCAACCAGTACTGCCAATAAATTAATTGATCAGTTTTACGTTGATAAAGAAACGTATCCTGCTGCAGAAAGTATGGGAATAGTAATAGCTGCTGCAGACATTATTAAAGAGTACATTGTTAGAGCCCCGCAATTAACATTTAAAAATTACTCATTCTCACATTAGAAAATTGAAATAAGCTATCACATGTTTCAAATTTCTAAAATGTTACGTTAAGTAGAAATACTTAGCAGTATATCTAAGTTAAAAACAAAGTTCACAGATTATAAAAAAAATATTGAACAAAGTTTAAATTGTGCTCCGTTATAAAATAATGCGGCTTTGGATATACAATCCATAGTCTAAAATAAACTAAAAATCGAAAGAAGAAATTCTAATTGTATATTCAAGGTGGAAAGATCTTGCAGCACTAAAACCTGAAATTATGGTTTCATATACTTTATTAGCCTAAGCTGTAAAACTTAGGGAAGTTTGCGAATCAGACGCAAATATCTAACGGAGATCCAACGGTTTTTTAACATGGCACGCAATCAGCAATTTGAAATTTTAGTTCCTTTGATTGGATTGGTCAATGCAACAACAGAAAGGGGATTGAATATAGTTATAAAAGCAGAACTCACAATAAAAACCATCTTACTCCGTTGAACATCGATGATGCACTAAATAACCGGTGACCGATTTGTAGGTAGATCAATTTGATGGTAAATATGTAAATTCCGAAAAATACACTGGGTACAAACTTATCCAAGCATTTAAAAACAATAATGCCTCTGATTGATAACGGGCAGTAAAAAGTAGCTGTTACGGAAACACCGTCAATAAATTTATAAAACTTAAGTTTTTTATAAAATGAAAGTTCGCAAAAATCGCGCAAGCGGTAATATTTGATGAATACCTATCTAGTTCATTATTTGGCATGGAAATAAGTCAAACATCCAAATCTGTTTAAAAGGAAATAAAACTGAAGGAAGATATTTTATCGGCGAGTCAAATGATAATATCAAAATCAAATTAACTAAGTAAGTGAAAGTTTGAAGTTCTGAAAACTAAAAAAAATTTTTAAAACGAAGTTTTTAATAAATTTCTATAACATTTATTTTAACGTAAAATTATTGTAAATTTAGAATCTAACAACCTTTCTACCTGTTGTTCCGATCTTTAGCAAGAAGTCATTTAAAATTACTGTTATATTGTGCAAACACTCAAAACCATAAAATATCCGTAAATCAGGTTATTATATTTTTTTACATAATTGTGTCTGTGCTAAATTTATTTCTAGTTGTAGATGTAAGAATTTGAATTTTTTGTTTGTTTTAAATTTGAAATTGAGCTTTGTTACTTATCTGGTTTATAATCATATGTTGTAAATACAATTTTGGTGAAGCCCACAAATTTTTAAAATAAATGTTGAAAGAAAGCATAAACATTAGTTAAGACTTAGCCGTACAGTTAATTTATTGTCCGAACATAAGAGGTATTTTCAATTATAAAGTCTGAAAACAGTTTCGTTACCTACATTCTACAACCTAATAATAGCGTACTTTAAAAACGTAATACAGTAATTTATTTTAATTGCTCGACACTACCAAACCAGGTAACCAACAACATAAAGAAGATGCAGCAGGATTCAGATAAATATCCAAGTATAGATAAGATTAGATCCGGAGATGAAAACTTGGTTCCAGAAAGTTTTAGAATCTTCACTAATAGAGTTACAAAAAAGAAAAAAACATATAATGTAAAATGTGCTGTGTTAAGCAATACGATAATTCCTACTGTCACACTAAGATCATTTCTATCCCCTATTCAAACTGGTATTGGATTGACACTTCATAGTCTATATGCATCTAAAGATATGATTGACCTACTTGCAGCAATGGGAGATTGTGTTTCATACAATGAGGCATCTGTTTATATTAATTCTCTCATAAATGCAGGATCGCTTTCTTGCTTTCTCTTATCCTCCCCACTGCTTATATTGCACATAAATAAGAAAACTGTATATCAGTAGACTTAAAATAGTATAGGCTTTTACAGGAGCTTTTTCTGCATAATATGCATTTTAAAAGTAATTTACCACAAAAGGAAAAAGTGTCAAAGTAAAAAACCTACTTTTTCTGAATATCTTCTTAAATTTATAAAAAATTATTATATGTTACGTAAATATAAAGATAAGCGGCGTTGAAACTCATTTAATAACAAACAAAACAAAAAAAATTGATCCTGATCCGACCATTAGTAATAGAGATAATGGTTCTTCCATAAATGTTGTCATTTTAAATATTAGAGGGGGGCTGGGGGAGGTCCTAGAGGATTTTGGGGCCTTTATCAAATTCTTCCTCTGGTAGCGGTCCATCAATAGGGTAAAATCCAGTTTGATCCTAATCATTTTCGATTCAAAACCTTTATTGACTAAGCTATTAGCACAATTTTATTTTAGCATTGCAGTGGAAAATTTTGCATATGATACAGTTCTAGTAACATTTGATGAAAAAATTAAACTGTCGGTAATAAAATATAACAAAGCCTAATGCAATAGCTAATAGTATGAGGGAGGGGAAGAAACTATAATGAAATAGGTAGCTGTGGGGCTGGGCTAATTACGGAGAAAGATGCTAATTATCCGGGGTGGATAAAGACTTCGAAATGTGGGTTGGCGGATGTTCCCGTACTGATATTAAATATTTGAAAATAAAACGCAAAATTTTTAATGTTTTTATATTTTTGGTTAAAACGTTTACGATTAAAACATCCTTTTATACGAATGAATTATAAAAGGGAAAATCTTCATCAGCAATTATAGATTTTAGAGGAATATTAAACATTCTAATATTATTAATAATAAGATGTATCTAAAAATTTAGTTTAATATATCTTTTTAATCTACAGAATATAATAAAGCTACCTTAGGATTAAACATTCACTTTTTTTGAAAGAAAATGCATGTAAATTTATATTTGAATAATTTATACACATTAACTAATTTGTAAGTAGGTTAATTCTTTAATAAATAATTTATGTATCTTTCGCTACAAATGAATTAGTTGAATAATGTCAATAATCAACGGTTTATTTTTATCAAATGATATCTGCATGGGTTAAATTTCTAAAGAATATGAAAAAACCTCCATTTAGGCACGAATTTTTGTAGTTACAAAAACAAATTCTTAATATGGGGTTGTAAATCAAAAATAGTTAAAATAAACTTAGCACCCCAAAATTTCGTTAATAATTGGTCTATGAAAATAAAATAAAAGTCCTTTTATACAAAGAGGTACTTATAACTGTTTCCACCAACACACCCCGTGTTTATGACACGAACATTTTAACCTATCCCATATGTTTGTAAATATGCATCATACACTTCGCGCAAATAAATGAAATGAGTTATTCTAGTATCTGAGGGAACAATTGTGAAAATGTGAATCAATGTTTACAAATGTAATTAAACCGGTAGGTTTTATATGTACAGTGGCGCATGAATTTCGGTGCAGAAAAACACCAAACGTTGAAAAGTCAAAGAATTCAAAATTAAATATAACAATTGCCGACACGATAAGTTCGGAAAAATAAACATTTTTCAAAATTATTTGTTAACCTTTTAGACAAACATCAAGCATCAAAATTAAAACTTTTCGAATTAAGAATAATTATATTAAAAATTTCAATTTAAATTTTCGCCAAGGTCATAGCAATTTATATAACGCATTTATAGGAACAACAAACGCGGGCATTCAAAACATTCATAATAAAATATA
>JAHWXV010442074.1:0-11862 GCA_024586415.1 Phrixothrix hirtus
ATATATATATATATATATATATATATATATATATATATATATATTCATCAAAGCCTTTTCTATATCTGCCAGCATTCATATCAAAATCTTTGTGAATGGAAAGAAAGCCATACTTGTCTCGCCAGCATTGACCACACATATCATGGAATTCTTGAAAACTCATATCAGTTCCAATATGATTATCGTAAATATGTTTCAAGTTTAAGGAATCTTGGTTAAACAAAGCTAGTATGTTGACATTATCCCTGATTAAATGTTTCGGTACAACGGCATACATTTGCTTAAGATAAAAGCAGTCGACTGCATTATGACGACTCATACTAAAATAGGCCTTGATATTATTCTGCTTGTCGCATGAAACATCATCAAAGACAAATATGGAGTTTTGTTTAGCTTCCCAGGGTGACATTATCATCGTGTTTTCGCTGTATGGAAAATAACTTATACCCCTAAGGGGTTTCAGTACTTGCTCCAGAAACTAATATTTCGGTTGATATAAGGATTTCGAAAACATGAAGACGTTTTCAAACTTTAGACCGTTTTCGTTAATTAATAGGGTAATTATCAAGTTCGTGTTGCCTGTATTTGATGGTCCCAGGATTAATTCGCGAATGGTATTACTTAACAGATGTCCATGCTTGTTCGCCTTCTTTTTATTCAGATTCGAATCCAAATCAAAATTTATAACTGGAAGAGTATGTTTTTGCTTAATAGTTTTAATTTTTTTCTTTTTTAAATTCCGTAAGTACCAACACCACTGCACTTGATAAAAGAAACACTCGAAGTGATATATCTATATTGTTATGCTTAAAATAGTAATATTACATCTAATGACATGTAATTATGAAAAAATAATATCTGAACATTTTATCGTTCTACAATAATTTCACTTCGTTAGTTACAGGACTGTATTGAACGATGCTGTCATGAATGATGACGCAAAAGACCATTTCTTCCGCTTCAAAATTTCGATTCGATTTCATCTCCAACTTGATATCAATGGGCGAATTTTTCAATGATTCGGTCTACGTAGAACAATCCAAGACAAAGATGGGATAGTCTTTGAATTTTGCGTAACTGAAAGCCGGTTCAATGTATTCTTGATCATAATAATTGTGTTGGAAATTTAGGTAATTAATATATGCTTGAGAGTAGTCGTTGTTGAGGAAGTTTAACCTCATATTCTCATACGGATACTTTTCCGAATTCAAGTGAAGTAGCATGTTCAAGATGTTGTTATCTTTAAATTTGGACGCGTCTTCTGTCTTATTAGCCTTTTGATTCCTTTGGAATCCAATCAAGAGCCAAAGTGGTTTTTGAAGTCCAATAGAAGTTTTGATTGACCAAATGTCAGATCTCGTTTGTTTCATTGCAGGTAATTCGTATAATTCCCATTGATGGAACGCCATGGAAGTAATCGAATTTGACTTCAATTTCTTGTACAGATTGAGATTAGCAAGATCGCTTGAAGTTATATGTCCAATCTTCCAGCACATGTTGGTCAAAGTAATACTGCAATTTGCTCCACTCTTGTAGAAATCGAGATGTGTTTGACCTCGAATTAAAATTAATTCCTAAATCATTTTGATGATAGGTTTCCTATACATTTCTGCGAAGCCAAAAACATGTCTTAATGGTATGCAAGCCACGAATTTCTTCTCTAAGTTATTTACAACATGCTGAGTTTGAGCATTTTGCACATTGTTATCTTTATCATTTTTAATTGACCAACCGGCTATGCTAAGTTATTGTTTTCTCGAATAGAATACGATGCATATCCTTTAATGGCAGACGTGACACCTGGCAATCTGTATACATCAACTTTTTTGTCTGCAAGCTCATATCGAATTTTTTTAAACAAGAAGCACGGAAAATTGTTTGTTAAATTGAATTCTACGGGTGCTTGAGCCGCACCATCAGAAGGTGCAGGAGCATTACATCTAATAGATCCCTCTATGTAAATGTAACTGTTGTGCGTGTCAGTTATTAGATTTTCACTTTGAATTTTAATATGTATTTCATCTGACAACCCAAAAGTCCTAGAACCGTATGGTAAGTAGGTGTGAGTTTCACATTTAGTGATGGCTTCGTCGAAAACCAAATCATCAAATATGTTAAGTTGAGTTGATATGTTATTATTGTTTGTCTTTGTATGGTTCTATAACTTTTTATTGTGAATATTTTTTACTTTTATTCCTATTGATTTTAAAAAATGTCTTTCACTCAAAGTTAACTCTTCAATTGTTTTGGGTAAATTGTTTTCTTTTCTATATATTTGATCAAAGTCGGACGATTCTATTGATGTCGACAAGGACGATAATGTGTGCGACAATGTTGTATTCCCTCTGAAAGGTAAAAAGTAATTGAACAGATTACTTCCTTTGACGTTATTATTATTACTAAATTTTAAGCCCATCTTTTTCAGTTACTGACTTCCTCCTATCTTTTCAGTTCCAATCGCACTGAAAAAGTTTCTGTACCGAAATCTATATATTCACCTCGCTGAACTACTAGATTTATTGTGATATTACTTATAAGCCTTGTATTTACTTCCAAAAATGTTGAATTAGTGGGAATATTATTTAGTCTAAAGCCGGATAGTACAGATATGTCTATCTCACTTAAGGTTTTAACTTTTTCTCCGTTTCTATACGATCTGGTTATTATATTGCAATCCAAGTTGATGTATGAGTGTTTTAAAATTTGTACATCCAAATCAGAAGAATACTCCACATTTGGTTCGAGAATTTTTCGACTAAAGTCTAGCATGTGACCTATACTGCCAGACTGTGTGAAATCAATGTGATATTTGCATTTCATTACGCATTTAAGTGTGCTGTTATTTGACGATAATTGAAAAATATCTTTAACATTAAATGACTTTGATTCTGACGAAGACTTTTTTTTCTGTTTAGTTGTCGCATCAGATAGATTTTTAATAAAATAAGTTTATAAATATTCGTTTATTTCGTCAACCTCATAAGAGCCATGAGGAATTGAAATTTTTACAAGATTCTTTGAGCTACTAGTATCTGTACTTGTAGGTCGAAAATGAATCGAATCATTTTCGTGATTAATGTTACGAATGGAATTGCATCCGTAAAAGCCAATCATTGCCAACACATATCTGCATCGCGGATCTAACTCGATTGGAGAATAGAAATCGTAACTGGCCTTATTCCCTCAACCCTCCAAATTGAACGTGTTCGTCATGATAACTAACATTTTTCTTCAAAAGCATACTTATTATATATAAAATTGAGACATAGTGTCCACAGATGAATGTGTTGAATCTTTGTTGGCGTTTATAATTATAGTAAATATCACAATCACGAAAGTATTCAATAACTTCCTTAGGAGGGCTTAAGTTCCCAAAACTATCAAAGTAAAGCACCTTATTACCTAATTTTTTTTGTATGAAACCCAATGTGTTCCTTTGTTACTTGTTTCATCCAAGTTTATAATTCCAGCTTCATTAATCCGAGGTCTTTTAGGTAAACCATCCCTCATAAACACTCCTCTAAAATTTGGAACATTTTTTGCATATTTTATCAATTCAACATCAGTTAGAGATCTATGAGGTAGATTTATAAGTTTTTTGAATGCCCGCAGGATGTCAAATACAAAGCACTGCCTGATTTGTACGGTTTCAAATAGAGACCGGATCCTTTCTTTCCTACGGCAATAGCTTCCATCATTCTATTACGTCTATTCGTTTCCTCCTGAAGGTTTTTTGCATCCTTCGAATCGTTGATGGCTTTGGCAATGCCCACGGCTCCACCACTTAATGCTCCGAGCGCTGAAACCCCAGCAAACAGCGGTATTAATGGAATAATACCGCCTGTTCTTGGTAAAGGTAATATTGCTGGCGTGCTAACTTTTTTCTTCCACCAGCAGAACGAATTGCTGTACGTGTAGCTGATAATGCTGTTTTTATGATATCCGAAATAACACCTTTGCCAGTTTTAATTGATGGGTTCTTAATTTCAAGTTTTATTTTCTTGAGAATATTAGAGTTAAACTTTATTACCTTCCTTCCTCTCCTTTTTCTACCTTTTTTTCTGTTTAATGCCACGACCGGTCTTACAATGCCGTCAGCGGTGGCATTGTTTGCGTCTTTTGCGAGTATTTGTCAGATCCATTCCAATTTTACGTTTCAATTTCATTGCACCAGCTACAAATAGCGCCGCAAGTCTCTCACCAATCAATGCATCCTTTGATTTTACTCTATCCCAAGCTTTATGTCGTAAGATTTTATCTGCTTGATGACGATCACTTAAATTGTTACTATCTCTGTACAATATGTCGTGAGCTTTGCATGCGACATCTAAAGGATTCGCCCCTGGATCTTGCCGTTTCAGTCGCTTTTCTAACTTTGTCCCCGGACTACAGTAATTATATCCTGAAATATGCATTTCAACAGGCAACTTGTTGATAAGGGAATTTACAATTCCTTTGCCAACTTTTCCCTTATTTTTTTACCAGTTGTTGCTCGTTTGCCGTAACGAAACATTATACAATATTTTTTAATTAAACTTTATATTTATATCCCGAAAAGGAAAAAATCTTAAAAAAGTCTTAATTGTTAAAGTACAGAATTCAAACATATACATACATATATTAAATAACCTTTACATCTTTATATTTCTACCTCTAATACGAAAAATTTAAAGTCTAATATATACAATTTTACTTAATATTTGAAAATTTCTCTAAACGTTTTGCTAAAACGTACATTTCTAAGATTTTAATACGATGTTCTACTGCAATATTTAACTTATTGGTAAACTTTACGCATAACAAATACATTTCTATGTCTTGCTTAAGTTGATCTAATTTTGCAAGAAACATTTTTAATTGTTTGTTATATTGGTTTGGTAATTTGAAATGGTTATGTTTAATATTTGCACGTCTTCTATCGTAGTTGGTCATTATCATCTGCGCTAAATAGAATTTTATTTGCAGTATATTATATTTTTTAGAGCGTCAGTGGCTACTACTTCAGATTCTAAATTGAAACTAATAAAAGTTCAAATATCCAAACAAAAAATAATTCATACCAACACACAACATCCATTTGTTTTTTCTAGCAAGTTTCAGGCAAGTATGTACCTATAGAATGTTCATTGTAAAATAAAAGACAACCCTTATGCATTTTTAATTTTATTTCTTAATATATATTTTTTATTACAACAAAGAAAATATCTTATTCTATTAACAGTAACTTCGCATAACAGCATCTCTAAATATTCTTATAAATTGAGTTTCATGTAACATTGCAAATTCTTGCAGAGAAGCATTTTGCAACGCCATTGCATTGTTTTCAATTAAATTACAAAGGAAATATATAAATCTATGTTCAAAGTTTCTTAATAAACTAAATTCGTAATCGAATTCGTCATTTCCCTGTATATATTTCCTTGCATGTGTACAATTTTCATTAAGAAAGGGATAAATAACATTTTCGCGTGTATAATTCAACAATTTCATACTATTAAATAATGATAGATTATAGTCTATAACATACTTTAGATCCATCAATTTTTCAAATTCTTCAAATGTTAATTTACATCCAAGGTCGTTAAAACTTAAGGGATTTTGCATATTCGGAATACTGGACCTACGTAGATAGCTATTCTTTATCTCAACACTGTGCTGCAAACTCACAGCCACCCGTACATTTTCAGGAGGAGATAGATTAGTGATAGCTTCGATAATGTTGTGTTCTGGTCTTGATTTCTCAGCAACCAACTCTTCGTCAAACTTTAATTTTATGTAAATTCCGAGCGCTTTGAAGGGTTTCCATTCCTCTTCAAGTGTTAGAACAACAACATTATGTTCGTGTTGATCATGTTTATCTTTTAAATCACAAAATTCACAACCCAAACGAACCACATGTTTTAAATCACGAAAAACACAAAGTCCAACTTCGACATATTTTTGATGAACATCATGATTACTGCTTAACAAATATCGTACACTATGTATAAGAGGTCTCGTTGCGGCGTCACTGTGAATTTGCATTAATTGAAATTCAATATTAACGCGAATCAAAATCAAAATCGGACTCATTAGCATGTTCGTCAAAAAATGTTGATGGATATGCATGTGATAATGAACCTAAAATGTTTGGTGACATTTGTTCTGACTCTTCTTCGCTTTGGATATTTTGATTTAGATAAATTCGGCATATTAAATGAAAAGGATTGTACACCTTCACTGTTTGAAGCAGAATCCATATTATTATAATAATTATTACACTTCTATTGCATTTCAACAAATAATTGTTCACTTGATCTTGTTATTCGCTAAATTATCAAATTTTTCCAATTTCTTTAAAGTTCTAACACCGTTGTATAGAAAATAGCACGCATTTTATGCTCTAATAAAGATTCAACAAAGACTAAGTATTCTTTGCTTGTATAAACACGAAAAGCTAGCGATTTATTTGATCATGCGCAAGAGATATATGAAGTCACACTCAAACAACCCGATTATTTTGATAATTTAAATTCAATTACCAAACTGCTTATCAAAACAGGAATTCATCGTCAATTATTCTATCAAACACGATGATAAATTATATTAGCGATTATTAAGCACAACATAATTCAAATTATCAAACCGCGTATTAAAACGCAATGATAAATTATATCCGCAGTTATTAAGTAGATACTACATAATTCAATTATCAAACCGCGTATCAAAACGCCGTGATAAATTATATCCACGGTTATTAAGTAGATACTACATAATTCAATTATCAAACCGCGTATCAAACAGGATACAAACCGCATATCAGTCCGCGATTCATCAATTATAAATTATATACACGATTATTAAAGTACTAAATAATTCAATTATCAAACCGCGTATCAAAACGCGATGATAAATTATATCCTCGATTATCAAAACCGCGGATCAAAACGCGATTCATTACCAATTAATTAGTCTATAAAATATGATGATAAATTATATCCGAGATTATTAAGTACCACATCATTCAATTATTAATCCGTGTATCAAACGGGCTTCATCACCTCGTTATAAATTATATACGCGAACTACGACATTATTCAATTATCAAACCGCGGATTAAAACGAGATTTATCACCAATTATTTTATCAAACACTATGAAAATTATATCCGCGATTACTAACTAGGCACGACATCATTCAATTATGAAAATCGGGGATCAAAACGTGATTAATTTCACAATTCAATTATCAAAACCGCGGATCCAACCCGACATCATCATTGCCTCTAATCAAATCCGCCAATCTCGCCGATTATAACCGCGAATCTGAAGTGAGCTGAAACAGACCTAGTCAAACTACTCTCGTTCATTTTTATTTCCCATTGTATAGACCTTTTTAAACTCTCTCGAAATTTTCTGAAAATAAAATATATAACAACGGCGCTGATTAAAATAATTACAGTTAGTAATAATATGTCGGTGCGTGCCCAATTTTTACCTTGAGATTGTTTTGCTTGATTGTTACCGATTCCTGAGGCTTGTATAATTATCTCTTCCTGTTTAGATTCGTGACTTCTCATTTCGAATTTTTAGGCAGGGCTCCTTTAGACAACGATGGCTAACGTTTGATGTGTCCAAACTTGTTCTTTTAGGCAGGGTCGCCATGTGATAAACATATTTTGTTGGCCTTTTGATTTATAATTATTTATTACTCATTACATATTTAATTTCTTAAAGTACAATCGATGTCGACTGGTTACATTTACATCTCTTATCGTTCTCCCTATTCTTAGTCTAACTTATCCTAATTTAGGTCAGGTGGCGATGGCTTTCATATTGCTAAGTTAACAAGCAACTTATTGCATTATTAATTGCTAAGTTTCATTGTGTTTTTATATTGTGTATACAGCATGTGTATATACAGTCTGTTTAATTATTAGCATCAACTTTATATTCCATCACATTATTTAATTCTTGTTATTTATAATCAGGTACAATTGCGTGTTCAGTCAATATCCCTTCTTTAAATTCATATATTTTTCCCATATGGTATTGTATTTGTTCAAATATCCATTAATGCGGACTTTAATAATCTTTTCTACTAGATTATCTACATTCTAAATAAAGGATATTGGCCTATAGTTACTCAATTCCAACTTATCATCTTTTTTGAATAAAGGTTTGATAACTGTATTTTTAAATATTGTTGGGTACTGGCCACTTTCATACATTTTATTAACAATGTTAGCTAGTGGACCTACTATATATTGTGAAGTTAATTTTAACACATTTGTTGTTATATCATCTAAACCGGTGACTTATTTAACTTTAGTTCGTTTATATATTTTTCAATCTCACTTGGAATAGTGGGATAAAAAATATTGATTGCTTCACGTGCGTTTTATTTATAACGGCACTTTGTATGAAAAGGTATTGCTTGAGCCATTTTTATTCCAACTTCTGCAAATGGTTATGCAATTGATTCAATATTTCCTTTTCTTCTGTTGTTATTTGATTATTAATTCGGATATCTTTTATTTGTGTAGTGGTTTTGTTATTATTTATGAATTCTTTGGCTATTTTCCACAAAGTTTAACTAATTTTTTTATTTTTTTGTAGTTTATTTTTACTTTCTCTTACCTATATGAAATATAGTATAGATAAAGCCATGTTTTCGGTCAAAATTTTTGATGTCCAGTTTTTTGCGGAAGTACATGTTTTTAGGTCCCCTGTATCCGAAAAACATGTTTTCAGAAATTGGTCTGTGTATGTGTGTGTGTGTGTGTGTGTGTGTGCGTGCGTGCATGCGTGCGTGCGTGCGTGCGTGCATGTGTGTGAACGTTAAAATTATTGTTTCCAAAATACTGCTTGCGGTAACCGATATCTATCAATTAAATTCAAGGTCAGCAATGAATCATGGCACTGCAATTTATTACATCATTATGTCTATTCTAGATTCTTCCTTACCTTTCTGGACCTTCTTCCTATCTATATAAATAGCAGATTAAATTCCCTTAGTTTTTAGTTTTAATTAGAATCTTGTCCTGTTAGTTACTAATATACATAAATAGAAATATAAACGTTTGTTGTAAATATATTGTGAAATAAATATTTAAATAAATAAGTGTATGTAAATAATTCTAACCTTAGTGAATATATATTCTAAGGTTAGTACAAAAATGTAGCATGCAATGTTGTCATGTGTATTTTGTTTCATGTAAAATTCATTTCATTTTTACATTTAATATTTATATTGCCTAATTAATACTAAAACCTTTCGAAACTAACTTAAACTTTAAACTACTAAAATAAACTAAAAAGTATTGCACTGTGCGTAACAAAACTAATAAAATTTATCCATAATTAACTTTAATTCAGATACTAAAGGTGTAAACACTATGCATTTAGTAGAAAAAATATTGACAACATTGCATGTTACTTTTTTGTATCATATAACCTTCAATTAGGGAAGGGAGAGCGATATCCTCTCAACAAAACGCAATTTTAGAAACAAATGACCAGTGTAGTCCAGTAAAGTGTCAATTAACTGAACTTTAATCAATATAACGACATTGAAAACTTATTAAAAGAAAAAAAGTGTCACAGTCTCCATTAAAATGCAGTGTTCTGAATGGGTATAGGGTTTAAAATTAGATGTTTAGTAATGTTTCAAATTATGCATAACTAAAAATATAACTTTTATAAAAAAAACAATCATTTAGTACAATCTATGTTAAATACTGTAAGTACATACGCAATTATCTGAACATTTGATTATTCAAACCCCCTCTCGGTTCCAATTAGTTCGGTTAATTGATGATTTACTGTAATAGGTTTATCTCACTCAACTGTTGCCACGAAATCTAGCTCAGTAGCAAAGCGGTAGAGTAGGGGGTATGGTGATGGTAAAAAGAGTTGTTTATAAAATGTACTTCTCGGTGCATACCTTCTGGCTCGAATTAAGTCGAAGTCTTCCTAAGATAAAAAAAATGAAGTAAAATAGAGAATAAGGAGGGCTCCAGTCGTTCACTTTAATCAGTAACAAGAAACACCTAAACGACAAGATTGTCACTTAAGATAAACTTATTTGTAATACGTATTCAGCATCTAGCACTGTAGATCTAAGAAAACCTAAAGAAAAGTAAATTAGGTAAAAGGAAGTTCGGTGAAATCACAACAAGTTAATTCAACAAATAAGTAGGTATTTATTCCAACACCCAATTAGAATATTCACAAACGACATGGCATCATATAAAGAAAAATAAAATAAGCATAAACAATAAATTTATGTCCTGGTTAGGAACGCATTGACAATCAAAAAGGATATCTAAATTGCTTTTTATAGATCAAAGCTAACCTAGAATTATTGAATTACAACTGCAAGACTCAGTAACATTAATTATAAATCCTAGTAAAGGGTATATCTGACAATCAAACAGGGCGAATGAAATGCTCTTTATAAATCAAACCTAACCTAGAATTATTCGATGATACCTCGTATATAACGGGTACCGTACAACGTTAACTTAAACGCTAAATAATTTAGAGTCAGTAAATAAGTTACGTAGAACAATACGTACAACCAAGTGACATGAAAGAATAAGATACATTAACAAAAAAAAGTAAATTTAAAGAGCTTAAAAGCGTTAATTATTTATCAAATGAGCATTGAGAATAATAGCCTCAATTTAATTTACAAGAATCAGTTAATCATTAACGTGAGAATGGTATGAACACGAATTAAAACAATGGAAAAGTATACGCTAACCAATTATACAAAAGCTGTAACAGGAAAAAAAACTATTTAAAAATAAAGTATGTTAAATTTATATAATGAGCGTTAAAAGCTAGCATCTCATATCTTTTTCTCTAGAGAAATCCATACCAATGCCGCGTAAAGTCATCGAGTGTACCTCATATATAATTAAAGAATTTAATACCAATGTTTCTTAAATTTGATAAATAAAAGAGTTTTTTTCTTATTTTAGAATTATTGAAAAACTATTAAATATTTCTTTGAAGTAGCACTAAATTAAATACGGAAACAAAGCAAGGCAACGCAATTATTTTACATTTAAAGAACATAATTAAGTTAAAAGGCAGCAAATAGTTATTGATGCATTATGTAAAAATTTATACTTAGTTTGAAAATTAAGAGAAATTGAACATGTTCGTTGACGTCTATCAGTATGGACACATGTGCACAAACAAAATGCGAAGCTATTGGACAAGTCGAAAACATTTCCCCAACAGTTTATTAGAAATGATAGAAATTAAGATATTTTTGTATGGCCTTAAGATCTTCACTGTCGACACAGCATCTTATGCATCCATCCGGAATTAACAGACCATCAACCAGTATATCTTCCGTTCAGAATTTAATTAATTAAGATCGCCCATAATAACGTAGCAAGTAGAAATGAAGGAATATATCCTACCAGTCAAGCTAAAAAGAATAGACCAAAACGAATTAATTCACTGAATAGAAAAAGTCTAATTAGTTCTTACCGTTGTATCGAAATGAACAATGGCTTTTTAGAATGCAGAAATTAGAAATATCAGATAACTCACATTATACGTTTGTATACTAACAGCAACAAAGCACAAGTGTTTATTTTCAAGGCAGTCTACGACCGAAGAATTAGCAAAAAACGTAAGATAAGAAAATATATTTTAACCAAATCGAAGTTTTAAAATGAATTTTATATTTACAAACTTTGTCACTAGACAGCGGCACATACCGGATGAATAAATTATATTTAATGAATTTCCTAAATTAGACCAATTAATTAACAACAATCTTCATTTCTGAAGTACAAATATAAGAAAAAGAATTATTTACTAAGTTACACATATTTAAACATATCCAAAACGAATTTTTAAC
>JAHWXV010442137.1:0-22005 GCA_024586415.1 Phrixothrix hirtus
CTGAAAGTAGTTTGCTAAGCAGTCTAATAAAAGGTTACAATTAAGTGATACGTAACTAGTGCAATTAGCACGCTGCCAAATTAGATCGCGAAGCAACAAGACACAGAGCAGAACACCACTGGAAAAGGGCTAATAGAGAATAGTACAAGATTCAGATGACCCATAAGAGCATCATACCTCACGAAATAGCGTAGGCAACTAAGACAAAGATTTTCCCTAAAAGATGTTAAATGGCGTTTGCTTTCAGGCGTCCCAAGTGTATTATCATTCTTGAGATGATTCGCTTATAATTGGGACTGAATGCATTCGTCAGGAAGAGTTGAAAATTATATCATCACCTTCAAAGTACATGTTCTAATACAGTGAGACAGAGCCGAACTTTATTTTCCTATTGACTTTCTGCGATGTTTTCTCAAAAATCTTTACTTAAGGGCTATAGATAATACAAAACTAAATTTTAAAGCTCTCTCGATAAATTTTGCACAAGCATTTTAATGTGGGCGTCACATAGTTTATTTTATAAACTAAAACATACATGAAATTTTTTATATTGAAACAGATAGGTACCTTAAATCAAAATAAACAAATAAAAGCATACATTAAGTTTGAATCAATGGGCAATTAAATAAAAAATGCCAACTATTTGCGATTTTCTACCACAGAATCGGAACGGTTAGAATTCAGTCATTCAGGTCATCAATTCCTTTTACCAAGAAAGAAGCTTCATTTTTTTAAATTCAAGCTTGTCAGGGTCTTTAATTACTGTAGGATAGGATGGTAGTTTATTTTTTGAACACCCTGTTATATTACATAATTACATAACTTCTGAAATAATCTGACAATTTGTTATATCCATTTTGAATTTTAATGTCTATCAAGTTTGAGACTAAAGCAGATACAGATTGTGATAAGTGCAGGAGAACTAATTCATTTGGGTTCAAGAAATTTTATAGAGTTTTCCAATTTGCCGACCTGCTAGCAAATAACAGCGAAAAGCAATGGAAGTATTACTTAATGATTAAGGTGAGCTTCATACTGTGACGTGTTCCTATCTTTCAAACTTAATTACGATTGTGTTAATTAGTGTTTGTTAGGTGATAATTAAGTTTGTTGGAAGTTGAAAGCATAAACACGCCAAAACTTCAGTTAATTTGACCCATCGCCAACGAAAAAAACTATTTTCATAAAATTTTGCTATAAACAATTATTTTAAATAAAAATACTGCGTTAAACATGTATAAAACTGTTCAAAATTCAAAAATGCAACCAAATGTAAATTATAAAATTGAATAATACAAAAAGGAAATTCGATGTTATAAATTGTTTAAACAAGTAAGATCTAATTTTCTTAAACAACCGTTATTAAAAATGTAGCATTTCAGGAATTTAAATCGAATGCAAACCAAAACCAGACAAACAGATGGTGACCAATTCATAGAATGAACTGATAAGAGTTCAATTTCACACAAACTCAAAACGCAAACAAAACTGAACCTTATTTCATTAATTAATTAATAATTAAACGCATTCAATTTAAAACCAACCTTTTATAAACAAATAAATGTGTTCTGTTCATAGTTAAGTAAGAAAATGTTAAAAATAACTGAAAGATTTATATTCAAAATGTTAGAAATTTTAAATATCCTAAAAAACAATTCAATTCAAAAACAACTGTATCGATGGTCCGATTAAGACGCGGTTAGCTTCAAAATTCGGGTTAGTAACAAATACAGCCTCTAAGCTGAGAAAAAGTCAAAAAACTCAAAATTTCAAGTTAGCTAATATTGCCACCCCTCTCCCTTCAAAAATATATAAAAGCGAGTATTTCAAACTCAAGAATTCAGATATAATCATCCTACTGCCTTGAGTAGTTGACTATCTCCCCTGAGAAAACATAAAAAATTTCATATTGTTGTTAACCGACCGTAATTTGCAAAAGATAGTGTTATATACACTTACCGCCTCGTAATTTCAATCAGGAACAACAGATTCCGTTACTTGTTGGAAACAATTTTGCATCACACGCTATAAACAATGCCGAAGTGAATTCTTTGTTTAACGCATTGATTTACATGACAGATCGATGGTATGTACTGAAAGCTACCTATATGACACTGTTTTTTTAACTCTGGTGTGTACAATGCTTTCGCCTATATGACATCTCTGATATCTATTTGCAACGAAACAATTGCCGCAAACTAGTCTTCATTAAGCACAGACAAACACCCACTAAACGCTAAAAATCATGCAATGCCCTGAACAAACCGCTTACTAAAATACCCAATTTACTATATTTAAAATTAAATAAAAACGAAGGGTAAATGTATCCGTATTGACCTACAAATTGCCGTATTAAGGCTCATTCTGACATTCGATTGCGCATCACGCTTAAAGTACACTTGTAAGGGCATAAACCGTTCCGCAAATCAGCTGTTTGTGAAACTGAATAATTATTTAGAAAGGGATAAAGCTAACGTTCTTGTAAATAAATATATGTCTGTAAATATTAGTCGTAAGGAAACCTGCCTGTATATAGTTCTTTTTACTTAGTTAATAATAAACACAATTAATACATTTTGGATGATTTAATACAAAGTACAATTACAAAAGCAGAGCCTTAAGCTCAAAAGTAATAAGACCAATGCAGTCTTAAAATTAATAAAAGTGCAGAACTCAGTGAATTATTAAATAAACAAACACTGCAGCGTTAGGTGTAACAAAAACTAAAACTTGCAAGTTTTAGTTCGAATTGACAATTTAAATTAGATTAAAAATAAGTAAACAATCATTAAGTGCACCGACTTCAAAAACCACATAAATTATCCTACAGTGTACACTGAATCAAAACTCCTAAAACAAAAACATACGAGGTAAACTTAAAAAGTTATTAAGGCCGAATAACAAAATAAAAACCTACGAGGTAGAATCAAAAAGTAAAAATTAGTAACTTTCCTGTACGTTAATAGATTCTGTTCACAGTTACCGAGCGAATTAAATAGGTTGTATGAGACGTCCATTAGAATCCTTACCCACCTCAGACTAAGACCTACCCTCCTGGCAGAAATATACAGTGACAGGAAGGCGTCACAAGATTGCGCACGAGCAGCCGTCACAACACATACTTCAAGAAGATACAAATTTAAAATTATTTACTTATATAAGGGTTATAGAAAAAACAAGTAGTTCTCAATGATGAACGATGGTAATTTTTTCTCACTCCATATCTTCATTTATCTTCCAACTGCTGATGGTTTGTTTCAAAGTCGTCCCTATTGGTTACAATGCACTTATGCGAACGTTTCTGCAGCCCCTAAAAGGCGTATTTGAAGCCATCTTGTGATAGATCTTTCTGAGTCCCACCTACTACTTTCACCACTTATCCCGGAACCTAGAAACGACTTCCACGAAAGCGCTTATTCACTTAAGAATATGAAAGGACGAGTTGATCATTACTTTACCAGCAGATGCCACCACTTTGGCTTTTTTTGGTGTTGGTGATGATGGATCTATCTACATCGAACTTTGTTGCTTACGCTTGAGGTTAAGATGTTGAAGTCAAGTTCCATCACCAGTTGTAATCCTCAAAAGACTATTTGTTGTCTTTCTACATCATTCTTATGAGCTTCAAAAGTACGCGAACATCACGTTTCTCGGGAGTAAGTAGTCTCGGAACTTACCATGGACAAACACGTGTTATGTGCAATTTTTCAGTTTCCAAACTATGGCAGGAGCTTAATGAAATATTCAATACCTCTGACAGTTGTCTTAATGCGATTCATCGATCTTCTCTCACAATAACAGCAGCAATGCTGATGTTTATTTCCGCTACAGCTGTGATTAGAACCCCAGGACTGATCATTTTCCATGTTGACTAAACACAATCTTTGCATTTTATACTATAAAAGTGTTTGTAAGCCTCAGTCCTTGATTTTTTGAGATACATGCAAAAATGTCAGAATGTAGAGCTGTGCTTTATGTGTCAACTGCATTATTCTGTAAACAAAACTGAACATAGCTCAATTCCTATCAGTTGGCATCACCCACAATCAGAGCGGAAGCAAACACAATTGTTATTACGTAATAGACTTTGTAACACAAGAACAAAACTTTACCGCAAAAATTATTCTAATATGATCTATACTGCGTAAAATGAAATCAAATAATTTTATTAACGCAATACTAAAAGACAATGGCTGGTGCTCGGAAACCACTACTTAGTTTAGTATTCCTTTTATTAGTAGTAGTGTAGTACATTCTAATGTTAATACTATAGTTCAATACATAAGCAAACGATATTAGAATATATAGAGTTTTAGCAATAAAAGCAATATTAGCATTAAATTTAATGGCGCTTTATAATCATCGTCCGAAGATTTTTGTATTTCGTCAGATGATGTCTAAGTAATAGTTGAATAAGTTGTTACGTAAGCTACGTAATACTAAACACGATTAACTAATTAAAAACAGTATATATTAAATTTTTATCGAAAAGAAATCCAAAAACTCTCCGACAAACATGTTTTTTAGATATAGTTATTAACTAAATTATACATTAAAAAAGTATATATTAATATGCTATTAATGCAAATTCGAGGAAGCAGAAACCATGAACAATTTATTTAGCAAAAACTTTCTACGTTGCGCATTTAATTAAATTCATACCACACACAGTATCCACGCAAAATATTAATACTTTTACTTATCCTATATGATATACACAAGACATACAGAAATTGTTGTCTTCGATGAAAATTTTCGACGTCCAGTTTTAGTGGAAATACACGTTTTCTGATTCCCGAGTTCGAAAAGTAGGTTTTTAAAAATTGGCCTGAAAATGTGTCCGGGTCGTGAATGAATCGAGTAAACAGTCAAAACCTTCACAGTTAAGCAGGGTTCCGCGAAGATACAAATTTAAATAGGTGACCTCCAAGTTATCACTTCTGAAATACATTTAATTTAACATTTTAATGTTTTTTATTTTATTTTGTTTATATTTATTTAAATCTCTAAATTATCATCTCAAAATTTAATTTATAAAATTTTATTTTACGATCTAAGAAATTAATGTTAATGTTATAACTTAATATTAACTTTAAAGTAGGTTGAAAATTTTGTGTTGTCTCAATTATTCAATTTATGAATATAAAAAATTAATTAATCATATTCATATATTAGCATATAATATTAAATTATAAATTATTTTTAAATGCTGAATTGTGTTTAAATTGTAAAATAGGTATAGTTAAAGAAACGTAATTAAACCGCAACATAATTTAGATGAAACGTAAACTTAGATTACGGCTACAATAGCGTTTTGTTGTCGCGGCTTAATCATCGCTCCAGCGTTTAAGTCAGAGCACAGCTTAACCAGCATTCAGCTATAGAAGCTTACTCAATCAACTAGAACTTTGTCGCCGACAAAAACCCTTATAGGAAATTCAGTTCCATAAGCAATTGTATTCTAAATTGAAGTATCGAAGTCGTGCTACAGCGCCAGAGATGACGATTGTTGGAATAGCGATTTAATAGCATGTTGTAATAGTGGCTTTAAATTTTATTTTAATTTGGGATTAAGTTAACATTTTTACAAATTTTACAATTATTAAGATTTTTCTATTCCTGCGTTTGTATATGTTGTGTTTGAGTTTCATATTTACTATTATATTTTAAAAATTATACCATATTAGTGCATTTATGACTTGTCTAGGAAAAATCGATTTATACGTTTATAATTTAGAAAATTTGCTTTTAAGAGTAATCAATTTGCCACCACGGCATAGTTCACAAATAGAATATATCAAACTGCGAAGTAATAATGCGACATTTCTTACTCAAAAGAAAGATTCTACAAAATTGGTGTTTGGAAAAGATATTAATCTTTAAGTCGAAAATAATGGCATTCTAGTAATCAGATGGTAAAGATGATGTACTAGAACTTTTCTTCTTTCCCTGCCAAGCGGAGAAATCTGGAACCGAACCACTGCCACTTATTGCACGTAATATGTAAGCCTTTAAAATAACTGACTGTTAAATAACCAAGATATGAGGAATTGTGGAAATGGTTATGGTATACTTTGCAATATTATGAAAGATATATTAATAAGAAACAAAAAATGTGAGTAAATTTCAGGTATGTTTTCAGAAATGTAGTGATGTCCCACTGCATAAGTTGACGATTACTATAAGCTGAGTACTTCAAGGCATTATTGTATAAGATCGAAGAAAGAATCAGTGTCAACGAAGTTGCCTAGTTTAAGGTGCATGTGTGTTCTTATTACAAATATTTACAAAAACATCATTCAAGACTACATTAGCTGTTAAAGTTTCTAACTGAGTGTGCAACGTTTGTCACAATTAAGTATTTCAGTGTTTTCCAAATTATGAAATAAAAGAGATTACAAAATTTTGGATCGTAAGGGCCCAAAATTCAACGAATCAAGGTAACGAAGTTTTTATACGCTAAAAATGTATCAAGAAATTAACTTATAAGAATTTAGGAATAATAGCAAATAGCAAATAGAACACATATTCCGTAAATTTCCAAAACGTAAACAGGCTTACCTGGAATCTACCTGCGCAGTATTTATTTGGATCGATCATTTAATAGAAATTAGAATGTACAGATTATTCAAACTTTATAAATTGCCCGTTTGTTATATACCTTCTGAAATTAAAGCGCTTCTTAAATAGTATTAGTTCATATATATGTTACCGGAAAAGCCCGAAACCCGTATATTCTAGTATTGACTAGGACAAACGCAAAGATCCTACAGTTCCTAGGAACAATGCAAAATTCTTAGTCCAAACGCGGAGTATCAGACTAATACAGGAATAACTAATTTTAGAGAAAGAAATTCTAATTTGTCCTAAAATTTCCAGGCAGAACCAGAAGTTATTTAAGTTATCTAGGATAAACTGGATACGTCTGCTCGACTTAGGTTAAATCCGTTTCGAATTTTGGAAACCGCAACTACACATAGTAAATTGTAGGCGTTGAACGCACGTCTTGTTCTGCAATGCACTGCCATTGTGTGGCTTGCTGTGCTTGTGTAATTTGTGTTGTAATAATGGATTTTGTCGACTTTCATCATATCCGAATTAAAACTTAAAGATAAATTTATTCAAACTATGATAGACCGAGACACGAAAGGTTTGACACATTTTACTGTCCTAACAAATGCTCAACACAACAGCTTATTAGAAGAGCTATGTAGACCATTGATTTGAGGATATAATCGAGGGGTATGATACCCTAACATATTTTTACTTTCTCTTACTCTATATGAAATATAGGTAAAAGAGAAAGTATTGCGATTTTCCAAAAAAATTTTATTAATTCGAGTAACCGGAAGTACTTTCACCGTTAAGTCTGAATGAAATAACTTTGAAACTAAAAATGCTAGCTAAATGAAAATATATATTTGAGGTCATAATCGCCTTATATTGCCAAATTATGAATTTAGTTAAAATTGAATAACCGGAAGTACCACTTTATTTTTGTCATTTTTAGATATTTTAGGAATTTTTCGCTTTTCGAAGTTTTCTCGAAATTCGCTCTAACGATTTGTTTTAAATTTATTGTATTGCTTAGATATTTAACGTCCTTTTATATAATATAGGCTGTTACTCAGAGAATTTCCCCCAAATCGAGTAACCGGAAGCACTCTCACTGTTAACTCTAAATAAGATAACTTTCAAACTAAAAGCCATAACTTAATGAAAATTTATATTTGCTGTCATAATCGCCTTTTTCTGTAAAATCAAAAATTTGGTCAAATTTGAATAACCGGAAGTACCATTTTATTTCTGTCATTTTTAGATATTTTCCGAATCCTTGAGATCACGCTGACATTAGCCTTTCTAGATTTAATAAATAGTAGTATTGTAACCTTGTTTTATAACCTCGGAGCCTTATGAATTAGGTTTTTTATATATTATTAGTAACTCTGCGTCTTTTTTGTAGGTTTTGACCGCAAAGTCGGCTGCGAAAAGGATGTCTTTGCAATATCTTCGATTGAAACCATTTGATGTTATTGATATAAAGGGAAATAAAAAAACTAATTGCTAAATCATCAGTTATTTTTTGCCTATTGATGAGGTGTTTGATTGTATTGATAATGCACATCGCGCAGTCGGGCATGGTGGGAGGGATAGATTGTTCTCCGAAACGAGCAAAAAGTATGCAAACATTGCAAAATAAATGATAAACTTATTTTTATCTATATGTGAAAGTTGGCATATGAAACGAACAAAAAGGAAGAAGTTTCTCTACCAATGTTGCATAATCAAATGAATAGTAGCTCTCAGGTCGACCTAATAGGTATGCAATCACAAAGTGATGCAGGTAACAAATTCATAATGATGTATCAGGATCACCTAACGAAATTTGTTATTCTGAAACCTCTTCGCACTAAAACAGCTGAAGAAGTAACTTATCAGTTGGTTAATACTTTTATGCTATTTGGTGCTCCATATATTCTACATTTCGACAATGGTCGTGAATTTGTCAATATAGTAATTAAGGAGTTTTCCGATCTTTGGCCTGAACTAAGTTTAGTGCACGGCAAACCTCGACATAGCCAAAGCCAAGGTTCAGCTAAAAGGGCCAATCAAGGCATAGATAACATGTTGGCAACCCGGCTAAAGGACAACAATACATCGAAATGGACAGAAGAACTTAGGTTGGTACAATTTATGAAGAACAGGTAACTGCACTCAGGCATCAACATGTCACCTTACAAAGTCATGTTTGGAATGAAACCCAGAGTAGTGCTGATTAATACTAAATTTAGCGAGGAAGCTATTTTTGATTTACATATCGAAGAAGACTTAGAGAAGATCATATCATCGACAACTTCATGCGAAAAAAAAAATCAGAGATGATACAACGAAATTAAGTGGAAGTGGAAATGGAAGAGAAAGAGGCAAATAATCATGATAAGGGTAGACAACAAATTGATCGAAATTGTAATAACGTCAGTAATATTGCAATCGCTAGGAAGGAGGCTGCACTTTCTCCACAAGAACAAGTCAAAAAGATGAAGCAATCAAGCGACAAGCTACATGCACCAGCTAATATTGGGGACAATGTCACAGTGCCCATACCAGATGTAGATAAAGCAAGAGGAAATTTACGTTATATCATGGCCGTAGTTTTAAACGTGACAGACGGTAATTTATATAAGCCAAAGACGGTTTTATGTGTGATCAGAATTTGAAATCTGCAAATACAATTTTATTTCAGTAGTCGCTATTGATCAAAACCAAACAATTTCTCTCAGAACTGCAGCCACAATTTCTTCGGGTAAATCTCAGGAATACATTAGATGTCAGTGCACTAAACACTGTGGAACCAACTTATGCATGTGTAAACTCCTCTGTAATTCAAAATGTCATAATAGCTATTCGTGTAGAAACAATAGTAACTTGGTTTAGTTTTACTTTAAATTTGAAAAGAATTGTTGGTATACATTATCACGGAGTTTGATTTTATTGTAACAATAATTAAGTACTCGTATTATTTTTGATTTCTTTTCGTAACTCTTCTAACATAAATACCCACCTATTATGGTTTATTTTATTTTTATTTTTTATAATTGTTCCAGTTTAGTTAATTTCATCAATATGTTTACTTTTTCTTTTACTGATATCAAATAAAAATCAAAATCAGAAATATTTTTAAGGATTTCATAATACTTAATATTCATAGGTAACATTTCAAGATTGTTTATGCTATCGTAATAGTTTCAAAAATTAATGTTCAAATAATTCGTTAATTTTATTAATTTTGTTAATCCTGTAAATTTTTCATACTGATACCAAATAAATAAATTATAAAAATCATAACTAGTTCATCCTATTGAGTTGAAACTGCTTTCAGTTCTGCCTGAAAATTTTAGGACGAACTAGAAGCTTTTTCTCTAAAATTAGTTAGTTATTCCTGAATTAGTCTGGTACTCCACGTTTGGTCTAGGAAATTTGAATTGTTCCTAGGACCTTCAGGAGCTTTGCGTTTGTCCTAGTGAATACTAGAATAGCCGGATTTCGGGCTTGTCCGGTAACATATACACAAAAGATGAGTATAGGAACACTACATATATTGGGAACAGTAATAGCCTACGCAACATTATAAAAACGAAATATCCCATCAACCTTAGACTAGACGTTTTTAACTTAATCGAAAAGATGAAAAAATTGCATTAACCGGCCAGCAGAATTGTTTTTTCAAATTTTTAAAGTTTCTTCGCTTATCTATTCGCGTTATTATCTACAAAGTAATGCAATCCTAAGTTTTATCTTCAAAACTTTAAAACCAAACTTTTATCAAATTGGCCGTATAACTAATTATAAATAGCTAAAGTATGACTTACTTTTATGATTAAGCCTTAAAAACATTTAATTTTAGGATAAAATAGTTTTTAAATAAACAAAGAATGGCATATTAATTACTGAATCTAACTTAATGGGAGATAGTAACTTGCACCTTCAGTTTTTTATATATAATAAATCCCTTAGGAGGATTTCCAGTTGCATGTGCATGAAATTTAACTAGATTTTTGAAAATTTTATTTTTGGTATTGCCGATTATGTTTTTTAAACAAAGCGAAAAAATTACCATTTCATCAAATTTAAATTCATTACCGTGTAACCTGTAGTGTTGAAGTTCTGTTCTAGATCTAAAGCTTCTTTATTTATAATATTAAGGTAATAGAAAAACCAAACTAAAGGTGATCGATCAATTATGATAGAAAGCTCCAATTACTAAAACTCAAAGTCATCAATACTATGGTTATATTTATACATTTTAATTACATTGGAATGTTTAAATGTTAGAAACAAACCTTTATAATGAACATTTGGGTCAATTCAATTCTATGAACGTTACGTTTTTTATAAAAATAAGTCGTATTGTAGATATTTTAAAATGAACTCCTATAAACATTCAATTTTAATTTTCTCAAATAAAAGATTTACAACGAAAATCTAATCAACGTTTTTAATTTATTAGCTAAGTCATCCAAACACAACATTTTAAAAAATATGTCTAAAGTATTTTAAAATTACAAGATCCAATTATTTGACCTAGTAACTATAAATGGATGACTTAGAACCAATAAAACGGTATTTTATTGCGAATTATCACCCATTCCTAAATTTAGTGCAATGCTTAAAACAATAACGTTAACAGCAAACCATAGAAGCATTACGGAATATCAGTCATCAGACCATTTGATTAGATCTACTTTAATGGAAATAATCGAACAGAATTTAGAAAACCTATTAAACTGTCCCATTTATTACAAACATATAAAATGGTCTAGAATATTCTGTATCCAAGAAACAAATCAGTATGAAGAAGGACAGCGTTCTCACTTTCCACTCCGATTTTCTAATGACCGCAAAATATACACTGTATCTACTGAAACGTCTAATAAATAAAAATTCTAATACCTTTTTAAATTTCTATCTGACTTGATATCAATTAACAAAGATTTTTATGCAATTAGAATCCTAATTCGACTCCAAATTCAATAAAACTCAGGCAATAGATATTTTTGTATATTCACAATTACATGTGATAAATAACTTTCAAAGAGATCAAACGTTTTTTTGGTATATTTTTCTGCTGTAAATACATTCAGTTACAAAAAAAGTGGCGCAATAATTAAACTGGCATTATCTTTTTCTTTGTTTCAAGAAATCTAAATGTTTTCATTTAATTGACTAATTTAATTAATAAATCAAAAATGTTGCCGAAGGAAAAATTTTAATAACGTATAAAAATAAAGAAAAACTAGAAATACAGCAAAATGAACACAAAAACGGAAATTCATAACACAAAGCAGAGCAACAATTTACCACAAATAAATCCTTTTTTTCATGTTAATAACGAGTATGACATCCATGAGCATTGACAAGAGCCCTAATGCGCCGAGGCATATTTCTAATTAAATCTTCAATTACATCTTGGTTCATGTTTTCCCATTCCTCTATAAGTGCTTGTCTTAGCTCTTGTAGCGTCTCTGGGACTACCGGACGGGCTTTAACACGCCTTCCTAATTCCTCCCAAACATGTTCAATGGGATTCACATCCACATTCATTGAAAGCCATTCTAAACACTCAATTCCCACTTCTTCAAGATACCGATTGATACACCTTACCTTATGCGATCGTGCGTTATCTTGCGTAAACAAGAAATTTGGTCCAATAAAAGGTCGAAAAAGAACAATATAATCCTGAAAAATGTCCCTGATGTAACCATTAAAGACCGTTCTTGAAGAATGAAAAGCTCCATTTTGGCCTCTAACGAAATTCTAGCCCAAACCATCACAGAGCCTCCCCAAAACCTTTCTTATTCAACTACAGTGGCTGGGGTAAATCTTTCCTCTCGCCTTCTTCATACCCTATGACGTCCATCTGGTGATCGCAAACAAAATCGGGATTCATCGGAGAAGAGGAGGCGTCTCCAGACGTTTCCTACCCGTTCCTGATGAATTGCACCAAACTCTGCTCTATTTTGTTTGTGCTGTCTTGTGAATCGTAGTCTCGGTTGAGTCTTCTTCCGTTTAAACCATATGCCCTCAACCTTCGTCTCACTGTCTGAGCATAGACAGTTGTATCACGAACAGGTTTTAGCCTTAGAACTAGTTCTACAGATGATTAGTGACGATTTCAGAGTACTAAATATCGATCGTCTCTGGCAGATGTTGCTCTAAGGCGACCTGAATCAGGACGCCTATCGTACCTTTGGGTCGCACCGTTACGATGAACTGCCCTACGAACTGTTGTTTTAGGTTTTCTAATATCCCGAGCAGCATATTGAACGCTTCAGCCATCGTCCACTAAGACCATGGTTCTTGCCACCTCTTCGGCAGTTATTTGGATTTTCAGATATAACTAACTTTAATATGCTTCTATCAACCAATAAAAAGCACTTTTTGCAAAAAGTCTGAATAAAAATGGGTTCCCAATATATAAGAAATTTGATTAAAACTGAAGAAGAATGCTGAAGTTGTAATAACACCTTTTTCAGGTTATTAATTTCAATACTTATGACACAAAAGTGACAGAATATAAGTCACAGCCATCTCAATGCGATTTACGTTAATCCTAAACTTTACTAAAAAAGAATGGCTGAAAAAGCTGGTAAAATTGAAGTGCGCCACTTTTTTTGTAACTAAGTGTATATGCTTGTGCATGGTCAATGGAAACTAGACAAAAGTCTCGTTTAATAATATGAAAAGAACTCATTGCCATAAAATATTATAGCAAAACGACCAAAAATACTAGAAGTATAATATAGGTAAATTTAAAGTAACTGATACAAAAATGTATATTGATTAGCAGGTTTTCCGTTATTGTTCTTTATATCTAGAAATATTCAAACAAACAAAAAAGTCGGATTGATAAGAAAAAAATGTATTGTATGTTGTTTTTATTTTTAAATCAACATCATTATTATAAAAATATTTTGCGCAGTTACCTTAAACGTTATCAGTTATCAGTAAATTACAAAAATATTCTTTGGAATAGAAATCAATTGTGTATTTATAATTTCTATACAGTAAGCCAACTATACAATATTAGTAAATTAGGTATACAGCAAACAAAATTTACAATTTTGTTTTAATAATTGTTCGTAATGAAGGGCGAAATTTTGAACTACATAAAATGGCTTGAAAACTTAGTTAAATTACCAGAAAGCTAAAACATCTTAAATAGTTATAGTCAATCAAATACGTATTGGGAGTATTTTTATGGCTTCTTAGTATTTCAAATTGCTATTCAAACTTCTACAATATCTAAACATAAGGACACAGTATTAATTTTAATTTACAGATGAGTTGTGTGCTATTTTGTAATTGTTAATCGTTCTTCATAGTAGCTGCAATATTCTCTTAGAATTAAAGCAGGCCATAAAAATAAAACTTAGTTAAATATGTCATAAACCTCTTTAAAAGTCACTTATAATGTTATAAAAGAACAAACAGAAACAATATTCAGTACATGTCAACTTAAGAATTTAGTACAGCACTTTATATTATAATACATGCTGCGAGCGCAACTTTACCTATTACTGAAATTTTCAAACAAAGTGCAATCAACTTGCTGAATTTTTTTTCTAAATCACATAAAGCATAAAATAGCCCGCAACAGGGTGCGATCCAACAGGTAATGATGCACATCTTTCTGTGTACATTTGATTCTTGGAAGAAATGGTATTATTTAAGATACAGTCGGTACTCGTCCTATTTTCACTACGAAATTTCTCAAAAGGGATTATGTTGCATTCTCCCGGACCGGCAAAATTTATAGTTAAGGTCTACTTTATTTTGGAAGTTTTTTTTGAAGAAGAACAAATTTAGCTCATTCATCTGCATCGAACGATCTTAGCTTAGTATCAATGCTTCTTCCACGTAATAAAAAGTCTGTCAGAAATATGTAGGACAAACATCTAACATTGCAAAAGTAATCAAATCTTCTCAAAATCAATACAGAGAAAACTAACTCAGTTATCCAACTCTGTCATTAAATTGTGTCTTCGTAGAATAATTATGTTAGCATTTGCGTAATCTTTCTAGGGGCAAAACTAAATAAACTTGCTTATAACGATCAACGTTATCTTCCGTATAGCATAAAATCTTATATACGATATTAGTAGATTCCCATATATTCAATATTAAAAATTTTGAGAAGAGAAAAAGGACCTCAATAAAATGTTATTTATAAACAATTAAAAAACGTAGAAATCTGAAATGTATGTAGATATATTAAAATTTAAAAAAAAAACCAAAAATAACGTATGGCGTGCTAATAATGATTTATGTTATTAGTCCTGAAAATGATGTGTTCTAGATCTTGCTTTACAAAAATATGTTATGGACGTGTGATACACGAAATTTTCTGTTAACCTGAATATAAGTTCTTTGATAAATATTCCTTTAAAACTGTTATCATTCTTAACGTAATAATAACCACTATATTGTGTTTGCTGTACAACAATAAATATAACAGCCAATGAAATATCATGTTCCATTTTATAGTTAAGCACAAAAATTGATCACTTTTTGTCCGCCTGTAAAGAACCAGTAAACAACCTATCGGCTGGACGGATACAAAAAATATATAGACAAAGTTGGAAAACATAAACTAGAGAAGTCACTTATATAATAAAATTTTTATTATCAACAAAATAATTTAAAGTTTAAGTAGTTCATAAGCCGCTTTAAATACTATTTATGCTAAAGAATACATAAATAAAGGTTCGATTTACATATTTAAATATTATATATATATTGTTATTTGGAAAGGAAATAAAAACTTCTTTTAAGCGTTGAACTTATATCGCGAATTTAAGATAATAAACTAAAGACAATCATAAAAACCACGTTTGAAGGATAACTTAAAATGTATATAAATTGATTTTTGATATAAATTTTGTATAATAAGAAAACTAAAAGTATCTAACTTAGGTTCTTTGTTAAGTTGTAATTTATTTATTTTGTTTTAATGTAATGTAACGAAACTAGTTAATTGTTTTACAAGGCTTATTTAAATTCACTAAAATTATAACTAACTATATACACTAATTTATTTAAATATTTATTTCACAATACACTAACATCAAACATTTATATCTATTTATTTATGTATATTTATATCATTAATGCACAGTACAAGATTCTAACAAAAACTAACTAAGAGAATTTAATCCGCTGCTTATATAGGAAATATAAATTCTAGAAATAATAGAAATAGAATATTCGAGAATACTACTCATAATAATGATGTAATAATTTGTAATGCTATGATTCATTGCTCACCTAACTAATGGACACGGTTACTGCAATGAGTCATTGCCATTACATCACCTATTTTGTTACAAAGAAAACATTCTAGATGATTCTAGAACCTTCCATTTATTGTTTCTAATTTTTATTACAGTAATATGTACGTATTTTGTATAGTTTATTTTAGGTTTAATTATTTTTTAACGGATATTAAATTCAGAAAATAAAATGAATCCATACTAGGGTTATTAATTGTTGAATACATATCCATTCTATTGGCATTAAATTCTTCTTTTACTATTTTAAAATATTATAATACTTTACATTTCAATTATTTATTAAAAATTTGATTAGATCTATTGGAATGTAGTCTATATTCGTCTATTTTTAAATAAAATTTCAGTTTAGCACTAAATATTATTTTATCCGCTACCTAGGATAATTATAACAAGTTTTCATTGTTCCTAGTATAATTAGTTATTCTGCCAAGAATATAGATAGACAAACTGGCATAGGATGTGAACGGGTAATCCAACGTAAAATACTAATGAAAAATCCTAGTTATGTCCTACGTAGGATATGAGTAACAAATATCAGTCGCATCCTACGTAATTTTTGCTAAAAATTCATTGATAAAAAGTTTCAACATTGAATGCACATTTCATTTCTGAGTAGGGATCCTATAGGTAGACTAGGTAGTGCCAGAACAATGTATGCTAAGTTTTGTTAATATTTTCGTCAAGGTTTTGAAACCAACTGCGAATACACTTTTATAAGGAGAAATGTGTTTCTAAGAGTGGATCTATCCAATCCACTAGCAGTTTGTAGCGTAATTACTTGTTGTAATAATTAAATACCTTATATTAAAGATTTTAAAAACGGCTTCGTTCAACAATTATTTTAATAAATTGTTCACAAAATCATAATCTAATTAAAAGTACTTAATTTTATGAACATAGAAAGGCTTATACAATCTAAAATAACTATAGAAACCTTTCCAAAATAATTAAATAGCCTCAAAGTCATAATTAGTTTTAAATAAATAACTTTATCATTATCGAAGTGTTCACGTAAAATAAAATGTATTATAGGAACCTTTCCAAAATCTTAAAAATATTCAGCTAGAAAGTTAAGGATAACAAATCGTAAACCTCTCGTAAATCAAAGTAAAACCACCCGAGTAGCAATAAAAAGATTAAACAGGAGACATAACCATTTAAATGATATGTGAAAACAGTTTCCGAAAAAAACTGCAATTGACCAATGGGAAAGGGTCACGTACACCGATAACGAAAAAGTTTAAACAGACGGAATTAAGCAAGACCCGATTGGTTTAAATTCATGAAATGGTTACAAACTATTGACGACCAAAGAAAATGCCGGGAAGTTCTAACGTCAGTATAAGCTGGACATGAAACAATTTTCGCTCGTCTTGTGCCAAACGTCGCGTATGCAACGTATCTCTAAGGCAGTCCGTATCAATATCACATCACTGATTATTAAGATGGCAAGTCCACAATGATACAAGAACTGCCTAAGACAAAATATTAGAAAACACTTCGAAGATGGCAATCTACCGATGATCTAATTAAAATTCGAGCCAGCAGTTGGGTTGTAACTATTCAAGATACAATTCAAACTTCAAAAAGGTATACGAGGGGTCCAATATTCAAAGTAGGCTCAAAGTTATTTCCGAGCAGGGATAGAAATCGATGAAGACACCTCTTAGCAAGGTTAGCTTTCTGTTTAGTGTTAATAAAAGGCCAACACAATGAAATAAAGTAAGCTTCATTAAAATTTTTAAATAATTTAAATTACAGCATTCGCTGGATTACTTAACATAATTGTAAGTGAGAAGTTTACATAAATAAGAGAAATATAAACCCAAACCCACTCGCCATAAACCAGTATTTATGAAGATTTGGGGTAAACTGCCTAGCAATAATAAGTAGGCAAGCGTTCATTTATCTGACACTTCGGTTTCTTTTCAATAATATTATATTTGTATAACTTGAAATAAACCTGATTACTATAATTATCTCTTAGGGCTTAGAAGCTAACATTTATTTCATAATACTTGTGTAAATTTATAAATTGCTATAATTGCATTTTTATTTTTAATAAAACTCGTTTGTGTGAACATTAATAATTTTTGTGAATTCTTATAAATCCCTCAGAGCTACAGATATTCGTCTTAAAGATTAAATAACATTCAAATATAGAGTAACACACACTATATACTCTAAAATAGTGGACTTTTGAGTGCATTGTAAAAATTAATTGGGGTTCGACTCAGTAGGGAATCTTTTTAAAGGTGAAGATAGCAACCGCACCTCTGTTCATTTACTCTACACCTAAACATCGTAAAGATCAAGTTATTAAATCAATTAGCGCCCTATTGAAAAACAACGCTACCTCATAAAGATATCGTTGCCAGACGACAAAGTATTTCATTATTATATAGCAAAACTCCTAATACAGGGCAACGAACGTTTTGCCTTTGCGGATTGTAGCTTCTGATACTAGTGAGCATCATCCATTCAAGACGGCCTCAAAGGAAAACTAAAGCATCCCTATTGACCGAAGTTCACGGTTATCCGTAAACTAAGCCCACGTAGAAATGGAGAGCTAAGGGTCGATTACAAGCTCTTCGCCATGCCATAGAGTGCGACGACCTTTGGCTTTAGATTGAGCTGGATGAGTACCCAAAGATTATTAAGTTCACTTCCATCTGTAGGACAAAGCCTTGTTATTAATATTTATAAAGATGCAAAAACTTGAAATATTAATCTTAATTAAACTATTTGTGTTAAATCATATGGCATTTTAAAACTACATGCAATAATTTAAAGTTTTATTAGGAACCAATTTGTGTTCAATGAAAAAATAATGGAAAGCATTACAAACTCAATACAATTTGCGTTGTTTCAAAATCCGTTAGCATGCGTGTTTTATATACGAGGTAAGTTTGAGAAATGCGCGAAATGCCGCTATGATTCAATAACAGTGCTTTAAACTCTAATCGTTCATACTGTTTCACCCATCAAATGATCAGATGTGAAGTTACAATTCGATCTGTTGAAACATCGTGCTGTATTTGAATTTCTTGTAATACATGTTTAAAGACAATGGACATTGCATGCTGAAATGGTAAATCTGAATATGCTCGAAAATAATGGTTTGAAAATGAACACGATAGCTTCAACGTGGTCGGACAAGCCCTGATGGCGATCTTCGCAGTGCATGATGAAAATCTGCGACAACGCTAGAAATCGTTTGGAAAGTCCATGATGTGGTGCTTAATGACCGCTGAGAAAAGGTGCGCAACATTTCTGATCTCATAGAAACCCCCACAAAACTTATATGGTATATTTTACAGAAATAATTGCATGAAAAGTTTTTGTGCAAGATGGGTGCTAGAGTTGCTAACAATTGATCACAAACTTCGGAGCGTGTGAATCGTTTAAAAAGGAAGAAAGTAAGGGATTTTAGGTCGTTCCATGACTATAAATGAAACAAATATTCATGATTGCAGTCCAAATATTAAAGAACCATCACAACAATGGACAGAAGCAGGTTATTCAACACCAAAATTAATAAAGACGATTCCATCAGCAGGAAGGGCTGCCGTCTATGCTTTTTGAGATTCGAAAGGAAGTCAATTGTTGATTATGTTAAAAACGGCAATATTATGCAAAACTTTTGGGCCAACCAGATGAAAATATTATGGGAAAAGAGCCGGTTAACAATAAAGAAAAGTCAATTTTCATCAAGGCAATGCACCTGCCCACAAAAGTGTCGTAAAAATACGTCAAATTAACAAATTGACTATGAACTCTTGAAACATTCAGGCTATTTACGAAATTTAGCTCAATTTAACTTCCACCCGTTTCCAAACCCCAAAATATTCCTCGCTGGTAAGCATTTTTCCTCCAATGAAGAAGCGTGTGCAGAAGTGTACGAGTATTTTATAATCCTTCAGGGATACCATAAATTTATTGAAGAATACAGGACTAATAATGGAACATCGGCTACGAACAAATTCAACAAAGCTTGCATCTGTAGAAGGGTTCGATGTAGAAATATTTAACCTGTTCCTATTAGCCCAATCGTGGATATATGATGGCTAGAGCACCTTGAAAAAAATAATATCATTGCATACTTATCCTTCTTTAGATCTCAAAAGTTTTGAAGATATTGAAAAAAGTTGTGACAAATGTTTAATGGTTTTAAAAACCCAAATTGTAGTTTCAAAGCCTATTAATCTTAAGAGCAATATTACTGCAATTGTGTCATATTTTTAGGAATATCTTAATACAAACGACACTCTAACCCTCACATGTCGGTGATTGGGTCGCTAAGAAATGGTTAAATGTTCCTATATTGACCTTTACAAATTCACGAAGTTTAAAATGTTTATTAAATTTTCTCGTTTTCGTTGCCCTGTTGTAAGTACATTGCAGTTACTCGAGAGTATATTGAAAAATAGAGTTATTTCAAGAACTACAGTTTCTCAATTTCGCGAGTTTTTTGAACCACCCTCGTATGCAGGTAGATAATAAATTGACAAATTTAACAATTTCTTTGTAGATATAGCGGAATTAATTCAATATTGTTTTGAATTAATAAATTGTTCTATAAGCATTTCAATGTTTATCACCATGTCATATCTGATTAAAATATAAACAATCAAATGGTTGTTGACTATTATACATAAATTGCGCCTGATGCTTTTAAAACTAGAAAATACTTTAATTCAGAATTATTCATTAAATGAGTTCTTGGTAAGCTTTGAATATTTGAATAATTGTGTTGTCTTAAATTAATATCGATAATAACCTAACAATTAAGACAATGTATGACTTTTATGTAATTTTTCAGATTGTCCAATTTATTAATAATTTCCCTGCTAATGCGCGATTATTGCATATCCCCAGTACAAACTACCTTTAGCAATAAATTAAAATATTAATATGCTTAATATAGCTTAAAAGTGTAATAAACAATTGAAAATTCTTTTCATCAATAAAATTACTAAATGCTGTGGTAACTACTAAAAGATGGCAATTATGCTGCAACATTTATATGTACATACATATTTATAATTATTCCTTGTCTAACTATCACAATTTACTTCAACCTTTTTAATTATCCTTTCATTGTTTCAAGGATTTTTACACTAACAATAAGACTTTCGTTACTTAATGATTCTTAAAAATATTTGTATCAGTACGTCTTACCATTATTTTATATCACAAGATACACCAGCTAAGAAGCAAATACTTTATGATACTTTCAATGTTAATTATCGAATACAACTAATTAAATAAATTTTACTGTAGTTTCTTTGATGAATTATCAGTAGTTAGACAAAGTTCAAGTATTATCATTGAACCTAACCTTTATTTTAGAAATTATCTATTTTAATTTTTTAATTCAAACAACACAATAATTGTACATAAAAAATGATGAATTCGAAAGGACAAATACTACAAAAATCATTTCTACCAATTTCAATTAAAGATGAACAGAAGTTTGGTATATAGTATGTTCAACAGTATAATGGAGATCTCAAAAAGTCATGATATGCAGGATCGCTAAGATGAGGAAAATGTCACTAAATGAGAGACTATTACATTACAATTTTGTAATATTGCTTTTGGTTTTTAAATTATTCAAAAGAAACTTTTTTAATGCCCGTATCAGAATTTTACCGTCCAAGTTTCGTATTCGTGCAACTATCTTTAACTTAATTTCTCTAAGAAAGGTCTGTTTGGAAACAGTTGCGTCTCTTCCATTTAAATGATTGTTATCAAAGGAATTATCGTGGTAACAATATGTATCTTAAAATTTTTATATATATATGCAGGGTATCCCATGACGAGATTTCGTTAAAAGGATATGGACAATTAATACGAGTTGAAATTTAAAACTTTTCACATAATGGTTTTAGGTCAAGCGCAATTGATATAAAATATTTTCAGATTTCAGCTACTTCCGGTTATACCGGAAATGGACATGAACTTCCTCATTTCAAATATAACATAGTAAGTTTTATTATTGATATGTATTTATGAATTAATTCTAATGCGACTTTGTTTAAAAAAATTTTTTCTATCATTACGCGTTTTTGAAATATTTCAATTTATTTATAAAAATAAGCTTCTGCAGTGCTCCACAAGAAGTCAAATTTCTAATACGTGCAATAACTTA